>OLKM01000067.1:581237-626237 GCA_900291075.1 Melanogrammus aeglefinus
ACATTTTGAATGTACGGTCCAGATGGTGCTATGCATGATATATGATGCACTTAGCTATTCTTGGAAACATTTCCCTCTAGTCCGTCTCACGGCCCAGAGTGCTTCATCAAACCAGACAGAAAAAACACTTCCTCTAGGTCTGAGTCCTGTAATACGCTCCACACTGGCCACCAGCGAACGCTGCAGCGTTTGAGTGACTCAGAGGAATTCGTCTTCCTCCCTCCCTCTGTCTCTCACCTCCAGTCTATAGGGAGGAGTTAGCTCCTCCTTATTCTCTCTCTCTCTCTCTCTCCCTCTTGCCTCTCCTTCTCGCCGTCTCTCCCCCCTCTCTCTCTCTCTCTCTCTCTCTCTCTCTCTCTCTCTCTCTCTCTCTCTCTCTCTCCTCTCCCTCTCTCATGTCATGAGTGAAGCATACATGACAACCCATCTGGATTGGAGAGTATAGAGTAGGTGCCAATGCTTTCCTTCTGCTCTAGCATCAGCAATGCTCCCTCACAGGGCGAGCCTCTACCTATATAACACTATGTCTACAGCCAATGACTGCATCCCCAGCCATCCGCAGCGATGACCATCGATTAAGTTTGCGATGAATAACAACGGTGGTGGGGCTCATCTCAGGGGGGAATGAGACTCGGCCTTTAAGGTTGCGCAGAAAACCTCATCCTCAACACCTCAAAGACCAAAGAGCTGATCATTGATTTATGAGGAATAAGCCCGGAATTTTCAAGCCCTATTATATGAACTGGGGAAGAGCGTGGAGATCTCAGACTCAGGTTCCTGGGATACACATTTCTAGACTACAATGACCTGGACAATAAAACGCTGCCAAAGGTGTCGCGTTCTTGTAAAAAGCCCCAACAGACGACTGTATTTTAAGGACATCAGAAGAACAATCTCAGGAAAAAATGCTGTTGACCTTTATCGCCGCCCATGAGACTGTCCTACACGCAGTCTCGCCGTGGTTTGCCAGTTGCATCTCAGCTGAGAGGAACAGCGCCAAGAGCGGTCTAACAACGGCCAAAAAAGTTGGTTGGAGGTGTCCTCTACGCTCTTCTTGAGATGTCGTACAATAGACACGGTCTCAGGAGAGCTCATAGCATCCTGAGAGACTCGTCCCACCTCAGGGCCATAACCTGTTTGAATCTGTTACCTCTGCTGGTGGCCGCTGTTGGCTCGTTCTCATACAGGGCAAATCAGCATCAACAACAAACAAAAAGAGCAGTTTTCTAACCCCAGAGCGGTTATTTCCTCTAAGCATAATGCAGAGATGAAATGATGCATTGCATGTTTAATATATATATATATTTGTTTTGAATACTTAATTCATCTATATCTTTTAAAAATAAACCTTTCTCATTTTGTTTTTGGGTTTTAAAAAACTTTTTTTTTTTTTTTTTCTGTCTTTTTTTTCTTATATCACTTATTATTTGAGAGCCTCTACCCCAATTTCACACATATTCTATGTTCATGATACACGCCAACCCACCAGATCCAGTATTAGTCTTGGGAAATACATCACGTGACTTTCCTCTCCATGTTGAGTCCCCATGTCTCTTTCAGCGCCATTCTCCATAACCAGCCCTCCAATCTCCCTGCCCCTCAATGTTCTGACCCAGACCACCATTTTGCTGACCGGGCTCACAGAACGAGCGAGGTAAATATTGGAGTATTCGGCGGCCAGGCAAGCCCCTCCTGGGGTCAGTATTGATCCAATTGCTGTGTGTTTGAGCTACTCTTTGTGCCTTGATCCTGTGAGGATCATTGTATCTGTTCGCTAATTAGCCTACCATGAATCTGTTTCAAGTGCATTCTGTTTAATATTCAGGCCTGTGTTTGCGTTCCGTGTGGTGTTAAATCATCCATGTTTTTCATATACAGCAATGATATTAAAATTAGGATTCATAATTTGAATGGAAGGAATCATTGTCTAATACATATTCATATTGATTTATTCCCCTTACTCACCATCTCAACCTTCAGATGTCAGATGCCGGCACACTATAACTGTTAGCCATGGAAAACGCAGAACAGAAAACAACAGGATACAATGTTTCACATATAGATTGCTCTTCTTTTGAATTTGAAAAGGCTGTGGTGTGTGCTTTGGATAAAAACACTGCAGAATTATTTTGTATCTCCCACACTCCCCGTTTGAATACAAAATCCTTTTTCTCAAATGCCCTGGTAATGTTTTCCAAATTGCTGCAGCTAAAGTTACAATGGTACCTTTGGCCATCTCCAAGTAGTTCTGCCTCCAAGATAAGAGCCAGTTTTAACTCGTTACTAAGCAGCTATTCTAACCTCTGGAGAAAGAACAGTGGCCATGGGTGAACCCTGTCCACTGCATAAAGACATAAGCAGGGGCATGGATTGTCAAACCACAAGAGGCAGGTCAAGGGTTTTGCAATGAATACCTTACATATGACTAATTGAAAAACATGCCATCTGTTTTATTCAAATAGGTCACCATTAACGAATACATTAATTTGTTTAGATGGATAAATATATTGTGCATGATGGGACATTGGGTCTTAATCTTGCTCTACCGTCTAGAGAGTCATGCCGTCTCTGATATCAAACTGCCCTGCGATTCTGCAACTTCATGGTCTGAGTCGTCAGCTGAACAGAAATATTCCCCTTTCACTCTTGATGAGGCCATGACATGCATCTTTCAATTGGCTAGACACTGCAAGATCTCAAATGCTCCTATCGGGGCAGAGATGTATTAATATATCGGTGTTATACCTTAAAAAGCGATTTCATCTTTTTATGAATCCCATTATGGATTTTAGGCTGCACAAATGTTGCTTGTAGAATTGATGTCAGAACAGAAGGGCATCCGGCGAAATAATTTGTGAATAATAGGCCATGACTGTAAATGAACGGGCGGGGGGACACTTAATGTTCAGTAACAGTGACACAGCTGCAGAGATTTACAGTCTGCCCAAACTATAAACGGGCCATTGGTCTTAAACATTTTTAATACTAGAGCTACTGTTTTTTACGCTTACTGTGTATTTGTGTCTTGCTATTTGTATTTAGCTCAAATGATAGTTGATAACTGAAATTGATTGTTATCTAAAATTTTAAACCCTAGTTAGTACTGCTAATTATTTGATAGGTTGGGTGTTGTTAGACATCCAATCTGAAACAGTCACTGCGTCTTCATCCTAACACACGTCCGAACCAGTTTGCCTTGGATGCTAGCACCGTCTTATTCACCATGATGAAGAGGGTAGATTAATGTCTATATGCGCTTTTCCAGGTCCCATCACGGTGTACCCTTTATTATCCACTGCTCGCCTCAGCCTTCAGGTACAAACCCATCAACAGAAGCCCCAGTGCAGAGAATAACGTTGTATTTCACATTCATTGGGTGCTTATGCTGATCAAAGACTTCCCACGATGCTATGAGCAGCTTGGCAACCTGTTTTCACCACACAGGGTTGTTCTGACGGAGATAGCGACAGAGACCCATAGCTTTGTAATCGCAAGCTTGCAGGATGTTCAGCTTTTGTTTACTTGGTTTTACATCGACGTGCCATGTGTGGAGGACTTCAATAGTTTGAAATGAACCACTGAATATTTAAGTGTTAAATATTTTTGATTCTGGCTGACCCATCTTTGACGTGTAATTTTGTTGATTTTGGTTTTCAAAGATTAATTAACAGCTAGTAGCAATAATTTAGTAATGGTAGTATAGTAAATGATTATAATACATGCAATATTATATTGAAAATGTTAAAGAATAATATCAGCTAACATTTTTTAACTTCCTTTTTCTGGTTAAATTTAAAGTGCATAAATGTATTTGTATATCCAGGTTATAACATTATTGAAAAATGGCACACAAATGCACTGGTCACACTGTTTGATGGACATATCATCCATCCATTTATTTTAAAGAGCCAATTCATGCCATTAGCAGGAATGATTTGGATTGACAAGGAACTGAGCTGCTGTCTACGCTGTTCACTCATGTTATGGGGAGGAAACATCACAGAGCCATCAGTTATGTGAACATGTGGTTTGTGTGTGGTGTGTGTGTGTGTGTGTGTGTGTGTGTTGTGTGTGTGTGTGTGTTGTGTGTGTGTGTGTGTGTGTGTGTGTGTGTGTGTGTGTGTGTGTGTGTGTGTGTGTGGGTGTGGTGTGTGTGTGTGTGTGTGTGTGTGTGTGTGTGTGTGTGTGTGTAGAGGGTGTGTGTGTGTGTGTGTGTGTGTGTGTGTGTGTGTGTGTGTGTGTGTGTGTGTGTGTGTGTGTGTGTGTGTGTGTGTGTGTGTGTGTGTGTGTGTGTGTGTGTGTGTGTATGTGTCCGTGCGCACGCCCACTCTGCTTGCTCTTGGCCGACATCATCTGGGTCCGGTATTTGAAGGAGGGAGTCTGTCTTTTCTTATCATGGTAAGGTACACAGACTGAGTAATAACAAACGAGCAGGAAGATCCTTTATTTCCATCCCTATTGAGATAATCTTTGCTTTTGACTTGAGTGATAGGCAAGGATTTCACAGGAGCTCAATCTGTTTTCTGATGGCTTAGCCTTTTTTGTAAAAATGGATTTCTTAATCTTGTTGGCTTTTTCGTTTTTTTGCCTCCCCACCACAACATCAGTACCGCTGTTTGAGCATACCATGATGCGATCTTTACGTTGCTTGTGCTAAATACTAACCAACTCAATTATTATAATAGCTCAGAGCAGGGAGCACACTGCAATGCAATTTACCACAATGGCTATACTATAGGGTAGATTAGATTAAGAAAAAAACTGGAACCTTTAACCCTGTCCCATCCTTGTCATACCAAAAATAAAAAGACCAAACAGTCTCATAGTCTAGTTGATTAGGTTTCTCCCATTAAAATGCTGAAAGCATGTCCCTGACGATTCAAGTTTGTTTGTTCTTTAGAAACACTGTCACATTATGTAAATCTAGACTCTCTATAAATGCAAGCGTACTTGGCATTGGTTAACTCATGCTCGTGTCTCCGTGAGCTTCTCATGTTGACCTCAAATGTGTTTTATTTCACACACTGTTGTTTTTTGTTCTGAGTGATGCTTTTTTTTTCCATCATGTCCTTCTCTTTATCACTTTGGCCATGTGCACCTTTCATCATGTGTCTCAGAATACAACCTGTTCTATAGCTGTGCTAGTAAAAATGCCCAATGGGTAGGATGACAGAAGATCTTTCTCGTTAAACAAACAAGACAAGTAGGGTTTAACGTGGGAGTACAACAAGCGCTCCTCTGGCCATCGGAAGCCTTCACACTAGACAGTCAGTTCCCTGACTTTCATTATCAAACACAAATCTCCAGTGTCTCTGTTCTTTTACTGCCACGTGCCTGCTTTTATGTCGGTCAAGCCTTCCTCGTTTCCTTCACCTTTCAACCAGTGGCCAGAGCTGGACTAATTGGCAGACTGAGCTGAGGAAAAGCAGTCATTTCATCCTGTCTGAGGTTATCAAACACTTGAGTCCCTTGTCTGAAACGGGTGTTCAACTCTGTCTATTCTTCCTGTGGTTTAAACTCTACAACAGGGTCGAAAGTGAACTTTTTCTTCCCTTCTTCCACTGGCAGCTGGACTTGATGGTGCAGAGGGCAAGGTAGTACTGAGTCCGGAGGTCCAACGTAATTATGCCAACCACCATGGAGCAGTGACCTCCAGGCCTCGCCATATCAAGAGACCTTTTATATCTTCATCAGACACGCGTTACTGCAAAGTTCACGCCTTTAAGCGCGGATTCCTCCGATGAGTGGGGATGAGAGAAAGGTGTGCAGCTCTCGCAGGTGCAAGGCTCTGCCCACTTCGTCCCTCCTGCCTCCGCTCTTGGCTTCAGAACAACTCTGCCCTGTCCTGGAAAGCCTGCTCTTTTTTTCCAACAAATTCAGCATTGTTCATTCTTCCAATAGCCCAGGGCTGGCTGGCTTTACCTAGAAAGATTCAATGGCAAAATGAGAATCGAACAAATGTTGGGTGATAGAGAGCACTCCTCATTGCTGAATGTTGAGAATATCTATACATCAAACGTCTTTCAATCTTGTCGATGTTGTTTTATTTATTGCCCTCTGCCGCCATAGTGATGCTGAACATTATTTTTTAATGGCTGCAAATACCCACAGGCTGCAGGTAAGAGTGACGTAATCGCTGGATCGACGGACTTGCACACCATTGGGAGAACAGTGGCATGCATCGAAAATATACTTGAAACCCAGGGATTTATACATTGATTGCTTGAACAATGTTCTGTTTTCAACTGAACTGCACATAGGGCTCCTAGATTACCATACAGTATTGTGTCACTCCATGTACGGTTTGATATGGATTCTTTATTGACACTCCTCCTTTTTACTTATGGTTCCGACCAAGGAGCTTTGCAAAGATTAGTACAATCCTCACAATCCTTTGTTGATTTACATTGAGGTGTGCACATGCTGTGTGTTTGCGGACATACATTTGCACTGATTAAAGGATAGCTTTACAGCCTGTGTATTTAGACATTGATTTTCCCGGCTTTATTAAAAAAGTGACTTGTATTGCAACAATTTTGTGGTAACCAAATGCGTGTGGTTAGCTATATGTGTTCATGTGTTCCTTCTGAGGGAAATTTTGGTGAATTTATAAGAACCATGCAAACAATGGTTCTTGAAGATCTAAAAAGCACACAGTGTGATGAACGACATCATTCTGATGATTATCCATTCACCAATCAACAAAGGCACACTGTAATCCCTGCACCTTAGAGAAATGATTCCAACATACAGCCTCATGCTTGCGGTTTAAGTTGCCATGAATAGAGTCATTTTTTCTTTCCAAGGCTTTCTAGAATCTGTAGTTTAACAGCAGGGTTAAAATAAACGCAAGATTCAAAAAGTTTTGTTGAAAAAACAGTAAACGTTAAAGATTGTTTTATTATTGATCCTTCTTTCTTAAATTCAAAAAGTATGCCAAATGTCATTAAGGTGCAGCCTTTAGAGAATTAACCAAAAACAATAACTTGAACTTTTCTCTAACTGCTTCACATTAGTATTGATAGCATGATAGCATTCTAAGATTCATTGTATTGTAGTTTCATCTTTCTTTTCTCCAGAAAAATGTCCACTTTGTTTGCAGAAAGGGCAGACCAGCAGGCACTAACAACGTCTCCCGCCGTAGAGAACAGCCTCTTGCTAGAGGTACCGTTAGCAGCCACAGCCTGGTGGCTGTCGCCGAGCGCCGAGCGACGATTATGAAAGTAAAATGCACATTTCTCGCTAAAAATGTTACATAAACACTTTTAATGGCGTAACCCGCCATTAAAACCGTTAAAAGCGTCTATCTGTGACTACTGTGAGCATCTTTCCTATTGGATAGTTTTTAGGATATTTTCATTCATGCATTCAGAATGCATTAGTTAACATTTCGTGATGCGTTTCACGAAAAAAGTCAAACAATCGTACTCTGGGACACGATTCACTAGATTAACGGGTTTCGTGAGCATGAGCACGAGATCTCGTGATACCGGGTTGTCCTGTCTTGTGTCTGTCAGTTGTTGGTTCGGGGTACTAGTGCTGACCATTCCGACATGCTCTCCAAACGTTCATCAAAGACTTCATCAAGCATTAGTGATGGGTCGTTTGTGACCAAATCAGCTCGAATTAATGAATCTTTAACAAGAATGAACCCACCAGATTCTTGTCTCTTGTTCGTCCCGTTCGTTTTCAGACTCTTCTCCTCCCAGACCCACTAGTCCCTGAGTCGCTGACTCGCTGTTCCTTCACTGAATGTGAGTAGTGAAGAGGGAAGAGGCTTAGTGAGCGAGCGTACGATAATACGATTAAATATCAGGGAAATGGTAAATGCATGCTGTCTTTTTATTTTCTGCTTCATGCTAGATTACTGAAATATTTGAATGTCTCGTCAATCCGTCTCGTTCTTTCGTGGTTTGTTCTCACGCACGCAACCCATGGACCCCCACCTTGGTGGATCTAGATTGATTCTTGAGTGGGGGGGGCCATCTTCACAATAGTGTTAAAATTGTGTTAACCCAGGAAAAATCAAATGTGTCCAGAATAAACACAACTGTACATAATTTACTTTTAAACTCCATCATTGCTAAATCAAGTCTATTATCTTGCATTATTATCTATTATCTTAATGTTAAACATCCAATAATCAACTAAAGTTGGTTAAAGTTGTAAAGTTGATGACGGACTTGCACGATCGTTTGACAATGAGAACGAGGGAGGAGATAGGTCTGAAAGACTCAGCTGAGAACCGTGCATTCCACGAATAGATTCACAGATACCGGAAACGCGACTGAACGAGTGACCAAACCAACAACTCTGACCGATTCTTCTTGGCGAACTGACCGACGCAAACTGAATTAAGGAAAATAATCATGAAATCCATCATTATCAAGCATATGCGTCAAGCCATTGTCCACTTGCATTGACAGAACTTCCAGTTCAAAATAAAAGCCTTTAAAGGATAGGATATAAGGCACATAACAGATCACACTCACTCAACATGTGCAGACTTATTAACCTTAATAAGCACTGTACCAGATTTAGATCCCGTACCTGCAAAATGCATAATTAGCAGTTTAATAAAGGATTTATTAACCTTAATAAGCACATAAAAATGCTTAGTAAAGGTTTAACAATGACATTATAGGTAAGTTAGTAAAACTCAATAAATGGTTTTGTAATGCTTTTATTAACAACTATAAGAAACTCATAAGACTATTATTGATGTTATTATGCAATCCATACATAGTTAACACGTTTCTTATAAGTGCTTATAAATGTCTTATATTCTCATAATAAACATGTTTATTATGTCATTACTAAAAATTATAGATAGTCTTATTAACACCAATTAATGTTAATAAGCATATAATAAGTGTCTTATTACCTATATATTTTAACAAAGGTTTATTACAAGGACCTTAATATAAAGCGTTATCGAATAATGCCTACCCTGATTATATTCCCTCAAAAAAAAAGATAAGAAAATGCTATGTCTAATAAAGATAGTTTTGAATGCCTTTGAATGGTGAAACAATGTTAATATTGCATTTTCCACTGAGGATCAAATTAATGTCTGCATGTTTGGTTTTCAGCGATAGCAGCCACCGTAGCAACCACCATTGCAACCATGGATACGTAGAATAATGCTCCAGCAAAGAGTATTGTTACTAATAAAACTAAATGTCATATACATATTATCACTGAACGAATATTATAACTAATAACTACAAATTTCTCAGTTGAAATGAGAAAAAAAAAGAGAATCAGAACCCTTTATAATAAAAATCGAAATATTACATTTTACACTGAGTATACTGTATGTCTGCCATCCTGTTAGTTTTTGCAGACAGAAACCTGAGAGTCACGTGACGTGGACGCATGCCCATAATAAAGAAGAGGCCAAGATACGTTTCCAGAGACGTTATTGGGTTGGATGATAGCATGTCTAATGGGCAGACATCAGTGACGATTGCATGTAATGTTGTGAATAGAATATAACCTCATGTATGTAGCCGGTCAAAGTTGATCATTAGGGGCAACAGTTGGGAATGTGGGCTGTCCTTGTTGGCAATGTTATAGTTCCAGGTGAACGATAATGCGGCTATCCAAGCTTCCTGGACGTCTACTGAGCACTAAGCTGTTGTCGGGTTTGTGGTCTGTTCCTCTGCTGGGGCGATCGCGTGGTGAATAGTTTCCTGATGGCATGATAGCACTTTATTCACTTTTTCAGTCATGATTGCTATTTCTTTGAAATTACCAAGCAGTGATATTATTATTTAGCTTGACGTGTGGCAAGTGGAGTGGTGAGGGGTACGGCCTTGTGGGACTAAAGGTATATTTAAGAGTGCCAGGTTAAGCGGTACCCCGTGCCTTTATATTAGGCTAAGCATTTGTTTCATACCTACTTTTCCTTAGATCTCGTCACTGCTGCTTTGTTTTGGTCGTTTTTAGTTGATTTCCTTTTTTTTTTTTTTTTGAACGTTTTGTCAATTTTTGTATTCCCTCAAAACACAAAACCTTGTTGAATAGTATAGTTGTGGTTTTTCCGGAGTCTGGGAGACCCGAGTGTTGCAGCCAGCCCGCTAACGGGTGTTGTATGATAGGGTTCACCATACCACCTATCCCAGAACAAGATGTGGTGTGGTCCCATTGGTGTGATTGTGTGCCCCTCTTTTTGCCACGCTCACGCTCTGGTGATACATACAGTATATGAGGGTACTCTGACCCCGACTGTAAAAGACAGTGAGGAAATGAAGCACTCTTCTGGAAACATGTGCTGTCTCAAAGAGCTTTAACAAGGAGAACCTCATATCTAAAGGATTTTCAGAAAAATAGTTGTGCCATTGTCAATCCAAGCCTTTATCGAGGAAGAGTTAAAGTTTGTGTTGAAATGTGACAAATGGGGGCCAAGGATGGCGCCATTCCACTTCTACCAGATAACCTGCTCTGTCTGTGGCTATCAGACCACTGTGTGCCATGATAACTGCTTCAAAGGAGATATGAAGGCCTTCCATTGTCCTCCTGTGGACACTTCAACTGTTCTGGAGCAGTCCCTGCTTGAATCTCCCCAGCACCCTCACGCTTCCAGGTAATGGCTGCTAATTTCATGACAGGAGGCCCCTTGCTAAGATGCACACCACTATAAAGGGAACACACAAGCTTTAATAGAAAAGCTATTTTGGTCACATTCAATTTGTTGGTCTAATTCCATCCTGGTGGACATTTTCGAATGGGAAGGATGTAAATCCTTCAGTTATAGGGAAATAGATTATTAGTACTTTACATAATAGCATTTAATCAGTCAACAAACAGGTCAAAAACACCATATCCTTCAAATGACCTGGTAACAAATATGTATATAATTTCTAGCATAGAAATAGAGTTATAACAGAAAAAAGTGATGCCCGTTTATAAAAATGGGCAGGGCTTCTTTCTGTTATTTAGTTTGTCTTGCTCTTACAGTATTAATCTCAGCATAGTTATTTAATATTTTTGAGACAATATACATTTAAAAGCGATTGAAACAAAATTGAAAAAAATTATTAAAGAAAACCTCATATTGGAAAACCTCATAAACTGTATTAGAAAATATTATCTCTGGTTTGCCAGACTATTTGAGGTATCCACAATTGGCATAATTTCACACAGCGAAGAGAAATAACATTCTATTGCTGCCAACTGCACTAAGCTATTCTGGAGCGATATTGGAGGGCTGCAATTATAGTCCCTAAGAGACCGTGTGCAACCGCAAGCCCTGTAATGAGAAGCAGGCTTCTGGAAGCTTTCTGCTGGACTGTTAAAGTATATTCCAGCCATCTCGGCGGAGGTTGGCCCGACTATTGTGACAGGTGCCATGTCTTTCAGGAATATAGTGACAGCCAGTGGTGCTTTGTTTACGGTTGTGGGAGAGAGTGTGTGTTTGAATGGGCAGCGGGTTGGCTTTGTCGAATCCGACATAATCAGTTTATCTCATTACACTAACAGGTGTGAGGACCCTTGGAGAGGCACTGTCAGAGAGTGACACAGTAACTGTCACAAACGCTGTTAAGGCTTTCCTTCCAAATGATAGGGAATGAAGGAAATGAAGATTTTTTTTGCATCGTGTCACATTCGATAACGATACAATATGATTTGTATTGTTTTAAAATGTTTGTAAGATTCTCGTCGTTTTTTCCTTCGGTCTGTTGACTTTCTGTCTTTTGCGCCTAAGCTTATCTCAGTTTAAGATGTGTTTTTTGAATAATTATTCAGAACACCTCAGGCTCCATCGACTCTTTCATGTTGTTTAAAGAAGACATGAACTAGAGAAAGCACCCCAGATGAGCCTACATGCTGAGGCAGTCCACTGGTCTGTTGAGCACAGCACGCTTTATTCCTCTTTATTAAGAAAGCATTAAAAGAGAGAGAGATATAAAGAATTATAGGGTCTTTACCAGGTGGGGGAAGTCAGGTAACAGAGTTCTGTCTGGTTCCCCTGGGGTACCATTGTCCTCTCTTTTAACCCATCTATCGTAGCCGTGGACAGCCTCAAAGCTGCACCCTGGGACCACCTCCAGGTCTCATGTCGGTGCCTTGGTCAAGGGCACTGGCAGGAGAGCATCCATCAAACCACGGAGCCATGCCTGCCTTTTGACGTGTGGCAGGAAACCTGCTCGGAGAACCTCAACATGAAAATACAAACTCTGGAGGAAGAAGTTCCTTGCCTTGCGGGGTCTTAAAACCCTTTACAGGGAGAATGCAGCGCTGGAACATACGCCATGCCAACATCACCCCTCACTAAGAATTTAGGCTAAGCATCAACTAGTTCCACTTTCCCGAAAGTGACAAGGAGCTCATTGTTGTTTAAGGTGTGGTGCAGGGATGAGGGTCCTGATGTGAGGGCTGAGAGGATGTTATCTATTGATAACGCCTGTGGACCGATAATGAACAGGATATTTTGGGTAAATATTGGGTACACACAGTGTCGTGTGTAGTGTCGAGTACTCCGTCCACTCTCTTGGACCCATAACGAACGGAAACTGGTGTTGAGCATCTCGAAGAGCTGACGCATTTCAAGAAGCAGCAGTTGAAGTGAAGTTGAGAAAGTGTATGAGTAGGAGGTTTGTTGGTCAACACGGGGAGGAAGACGCTGAGGACGCCTCAGAGAGGTTGGTCAAAAGGCTCTGAACGCCGTGTCCAAACAGCAGCGTTTGTGCGTCTCATCCTCCACTCCATCCCCGCTCCCTCTGCCCCTCCGCTCATCCTCTTGTACTTTTAGAAACTTTCCACAACTTCTGCCTTTCCAGAGTTGAATAAGGTGTCTGAGGCCACAGGGGGAGGGGGCCGACGGCTGTAGCGGTCCTACCTCATCATTTCTCGGCCCCCCTGCCTTTGTAGTGCGGAGAGAGTGGGTCCTTTCATCCAAATGAACCGCTCGCCGTGAGTCTGTCGCTCAGCTGGACTCCGGCTAATGCTCAATTACATCCTGCCCTGTCTCTGACTCGCCTTACACACACCCAAGCGGGCACGCGCACACACAACCGCGGCACACGGCCGACGTAGCCGCGAGGCATGGAGCAGGGGGGGGAATGAGTAGAGAAACACACAGAACAAAAACAAGTTCCCGGTCTGATGTCTCCCCTGGGATTATGGGTCTCGGGGTACACTTGTGTTTTGTGTGTTTGTGCTTATTCGTGTGTGTATGTGAACATAAACGTGACAGTTTAATTATTCATGTGTGTGTGTGTGTGTTTATAAGTTGTTAAAGACAGTGTTTGTGTACGGGATAATATAAAGTTTGTTTGAGTGTGTGTGTGTGGCTGTGTAGGATGACAGTAGTTGTGTGTGTGTCTGTGTGTGTGTGTGTGTGTGTGTGTGTGTGTGTGTGTGTGTGTGTGTGTGTGTGTGTGTGTGTGTGTGTGTGTGTGTGTGTGTGTGTGTGTGTGTGTGTGTGTGTGTGTGTGTGTGTGTGTACAAGTTTGCGTCAGTAAGTGTGCGTGCGTAACAACAGTTGTTGAAGACGGAGTTTGTGTGTCTCCGTGGGCTTGTGTGGAGCAAGTTTGCATGACTTTATGTTTGTTTGTGTGTGTATCTACGCAGTGCGTGTGTGTGCGTGTGTGCGTATGGACTCAGTGTGTGTGTGTGTATGTGTGTACTCAGTGTCTGTGTGTGCGTGTGTGTGTGTGTGTGTACTCAGTGTCTGTGTGTGTGTGTGTGTGTGTGTGTGTGTGTGTGTGTGTGTGTGTGTGTGTGTGTGTGTGTGTGTGTGTGTGTGTGTACTCAGTGTCTGTGTGTATGTGTGTCTCTGTCTGTGTGTGTGTACTCAGTGTGTGTGTGTGTGTGTGTGTGTGTGTGTGTGTACTCTCAGTGTGTGTGTGTGTGTGTGTGTGTGTGTGTGTGTGTGTGTGTGTGTGTGTGTGTGTGTGTGTGTGTGTGTGTGTGTGTGTGTGTGTGTGTAAGAACGGTCCACTGACAGCTCTGCGGTGGTGGGGTGGGGGGGGTGTCTCGATGCTCTCACCGTGTCCGTCCTGATGGCTCTGTGTCGGCCCCCACCGGACCGCTAGCCTCCTGTTCAGTAGGGCCTCGCTGGGGGTCCCCTGAGGGCCCGGCAGACCCAAGGGACCCCCTTAATTACCGCATTAAAATTCTTGATGCTCCATGGTGGGCTCGACACAGCACCATGCAGGAGAGTGGGCGGCGTGCTTCTGTGTGTGTGTGTGTGTGTGTGTGTGCGGTGCGTGTGCGTGTGCGTGTGTGTGCGTGTGCGTGTCGTGTGTGTGTGTGTGTGCGTGTGTGCGTGGGGTGTGTGCTGTGTGCCGGGGGGGGGGGGGGGGGATTTCCACTGTATCTATGGGAACTACACGTGTGACATTGCAGACAGTGTGTGTATAATGGGTGTTGAAAACAAATGTCTCTACAAGGAAAAAAACATCTATACGCATTTAGCAAAACACATGATTTTCCTGTACAATAATTGCGATTTATAATGGATTGATGAAAACAGATTTAGTATTATTACCGCAGCTGCCCACATGCAAACTGTAACTAAACGTCAGCTTGTTTTTTTTTACTAGCAATGAATGATTGTTAATGGAAATAGCTCTAATGAATAACTGCGTACACACACAGACACACACATACACACACTAAGATAAACAGGTTTTAATGATTAGAATTCTATCTATCCTTCATTATGGATTTTCATGAAACATTATTGTTTTTCTGCTGGTGCACTAGCCCGCTATCTTTATTTAGTTTGTTTTTCTCTGTACCATACCAATATAATACCAATACCCTACCATTCCATACCAGCACACCACTTGTCTGAGTGTGGCTTGCTGTGTGGTGTTAGTAGGGATATGCTTGAAATGCCCGTCAATCTTGCAGGAGCAAGACAAGCCCGGTGTTGTGAGTGAACTGTGAACGAGTGAGCTGTGAACTCTGCATGATGAGCAGTACATGCTATTAGCTCTGAAGGAAGACCCTCCACTGACACTTTCAACAGGCGCCGCTTTCCCTACACTCACAGATTCCTTGCCATCACACGGGAATCTTTGGCGCAGGCATCGCAGAGTGCCTCTCATGCTTTCATCAGCGTTAATACAGGGAGTGAAGTTTCGACTGGTATCGATTAGGTGAGCTGTAACATCTCAGTAGCTATGGTTACTCACTGAGGACCATTCATCCCTGTACAGCATCCCTGGTTCACTTCTCTTCCATCAAACAAGGTATTTCTGTTGACGATTGTGCTTCTTGACGGTGGAATGTACTGTAGGTGGTATCGGAGTTGCAGTTTCAAATCAACTCCAACTGCTTGTTCCACACCATGTTACCTGGCCTGAGGTCCACAGCTTGTTCTACACCATGTTACCTGAGGTCCACTGCATGTTATACAGCGTGTTACCTGGCCTGAGGTCCACAGCTTGTGTATCCACCGTGTTACCTGAGGTCCACTGCTTGTTATACACCGTGTTACCTGGCCTGAGATCCACAGTTTATTCCTTTTTTCAAGTGAGAGAATTTGTCGTTGGCACATCTACCTGGTTTTTGTGTCCCATTTGTGTTGTTTGCCGAGCTGCTAGCAGCAGTTCCTCATCTGTTAGCCAACTTGGTTCTTCTAAATTTTTTGGATCAATAATCACTGTAAATGAATGTGTTAATGTGACAAGCCTGATTATGATATTTGTGAATTAAAGTTGGTTGTATATAATACACCTTCACCATTTTTGAAAAATGCGTTGCCGCAAAGCGGTAACGACTTAACAACTTTTATTTCAGCACACTTATCACCAGCGTTATATTCATGTGATCACTGTAAATATAGCATTTCTAAATTATTAATAAATACGATCAGAAGCAATTTGTCACGTATAAAAGCTCTGTCAAAAAAGACCATACTGTCTCTCTCTTGCTCTCGCCCCTGCTCTCTCTTTATGATTGTAAAGAAGGCTTCTTCACATCTCAGCCTCCAATGACAGGGGCTTTGAGAGTGCCTTGTCACCTCAAATCTGTCTGCTGCTGCTGCTGCTATTTTTCTTTCTACCGCCTCTCACACACTCACACACACACACACACACACACACACACACACACACAACACACACACACAACACACACACACACACACACACACACACACACACACACACAAGCATACACACACGCCCGCTCACACACTTACAGAAACTGGTCTTTCTCTTATATAACAAAACTAATGATAGCTTAATGCAGTTGCCGCTTCAAATTCAGACTAAGCAGGTGAACAAGATTAAGCACTATTAGCTACTTCTCTATGTCTCCCACATAGACTCACTGATACAGTATATATGTATATATACGTATATATATAGATAAACACACACACACACACACACACACACACACACACACACACACACACACACACACACACACACACACACACACACACACACACGCGCGCACACATCCTGATTCCAAAGCATGCTGACACTGCTGATCATTTGGGTGTTGACATGATGCTAATTCCCGCTGATAGCCTTCTCGGTAGCGGCGTAGCGCCAACCTCATTATGCCAATCAGAGACGTCTAACGACGAGCCCATCAGGGCTGTCACCAGCTCAGCACACACACACCTCTTCAAGCAGCCAACGCTTGGCTGCTGGTTGGCTCCCCGATTTCTCCTCTCCCATTACGGGTGTTATTCTGTGGGTGTTAACAGGGCTGAACCCCCCCACACCCCCTCAAGCACCAATAATAATACAAATAATAATAATAATAATAACATGGTCAAAATGTCCCTTAGGACATGTGACAACGGAAAGAAATTAGAACATTTATATTGCATCCTATAAAGGTGCTCTACCCTGCTCTACATTTGTAGAGTTAAAGAAACAGAAATATATATAAACAGACAAAAGATAATGTTTGGAATTTCGTAGTCCAAAATAGACTATAGTCCTAAACGCAGTGTGCAACGACACAATGTCTGGCTCTCTAAAACGATGTGATTATATTTATGTCTCGGGTAAGGCTGCAAATATCAACGGAAATGTGTGCTCTGTGTGCTTTAGTTTAAGAAGATCTACTTTATTAATCCCTGTGGGGAAATTCTGTCTTTGCGTTTACCCGTCGTAATGTGCAAGGAGCTGTGCAGCCACAGTGAAGCCCCGGAAACAAACCCCAGTTTTAAGGGTTCCCGTGTCGTGCACCCACTGCACTGAGGCGTTGGAATCCACATGGACAGGGAGGGGACATGCACACGGGACACGGAGAGGCCTCCTGGTGGCAGTGGCCAGCTTTCAACCCGGGTCCTTTGGCTGTGAGGCACTAGTCCTGAACACTGAGCCCCCTGAAGTTAGTTCTGGGTACGTGGTGACTTTCAATGTACTTTTTGTGTATTTTGGAAGTATTTGGAAGATGATTTGGAAGCCAAAAATTATATGTTGGGCACCAAGGTAGTAGTAGCTAACCAGTGTATATATGTATATATATATATATATATATATACATACTACAGTATATATATATATAATATATATATATATATATATATATATATATATATATATATATATATATGTACATACACATGATATTATATATCATATATATATATATACAGTGTATATATATACAGTTATATATATATATATAATATATATATATATATATATATATATATATATATATATATATATATATAGCATATACTATATATATATATATCTGCGTATTATTATAATAACCATAACTTTTCCCCTGAAGTGTAAGAATAGAAAGCAGGCAATAATGTTATTTTCCTAATTATTCCAATTGTTTTTGTTGTTGTTTAACATAAATATTCCCGGGTGAACTTGAAGATAAAGAACTTTTAAATGGATGCACGTATATTCGTCCCACCTCATGAGCTGTCTGGTTTCGGACCGGGTTTGATATTTGATTTGTGAAATGCATTATATATGGCTGTTCTCAATAAGGCAACTCCGCTGTCTGCCCGCGAGCGCTCCACTGAAGCCCAGCGGGCCGAGAGACGGCGGGCTCAGTGATTAACACCGGCGTTGCTCAAACATAATCATATCCTTATTGATCCCGTCCTGATGGATGACGGGAGCTGTTGGTGGGTGTTAGACGAGGAGGCCGGGCGTCG
This sequence comes from Melanogrammus aeglefinus, assembly GCA_900291075.1. Taxonomy (NCBI): domain Eukaryota; kingdom Metazoa; phylum Chordata; class Actinopteri; order Gadiformes; family Gadidae; genus Melanogrammus; species Melanogrammus aeglefinus. Next base: position 599,344 of record OLKM01000067.1, read on the forward strand.
GCGGGTGAAAGCGTAGTCAGGACTGTGCCTTACTAGAAGTGAAAGACCAAAAGAAACATAAAATTGCATGCATTCCCGCTTTTCCTGGTGATTACAGAATTGGAAGGCAAAATGGAATCAATGGGACGTTATATGTACGGGCCATTTGCAGCCACACCTCGACAGTCTTTACAGAGGTCGTCGCGCAATCGTAATTATTCTAAATGTGTTGCTTTGCAGGGGGGAATTATGGTGGCAACCTGCTGGTTATGAGAGTGATCATGACTCCTTGGGCAGGCGTGTTACTCTTGTGAGTCCAAGTCCACCTAAAAAATAACCACTGAAGACGGTCTGAAACGCAAGTGAGAAGCGCCAAGCGCAAGTAGCTTTGTGGGCGGTTCTATGGCGATGCTGCTATTTTACCGGCGCATTAATGACTCTTGCGCCCGGCGCAAATCTAAAAAGGGTTGGTCTGAAGTAGCCTAATTACCCGTAGGTGTGGTTTGGGCGTAACGTGCAATAAACCAATGAGAGTGCCATCTCCCATCCCCTTTAAGAGCCATGAGCGCATTTGAATCTGACGAGTTGATATTTTGACAGTGCGATTGCAGTCTCCGATGAGACAGATGCATGATCACATGAATTTCAAAATTCAAATGGCTATTGCCAAATAATTTGGTCTAATTCACACATGGAATACCGTTTTCTTACACAACTTCAGAAATACGAGAGAGTCCTCAAATAAATTTCGGCAAAGAAAACTTTACACACAATATGATATTTGGTAACTGTGGTTCTATTTAATGATATACGCAATACATTAACAAAAATAATTTCTTACCATTATTATATGCATTATCATTATCGACTTGTGTTCCTAATATGCATGTGTCCCCCGTTAATATACATTGCCATGGACTGTATTATGCGTTACGTTTTTAGTTTTCAAATGTTTAAACAGATGGACGTACACATGCGCACCCGCATTCATTATTATTTTACACATACACACACAGCAAAGTGCAAAGTGTATGCGTGAGGGGCACAAGCAACATTATGCATTCCCCCATAAAATAGCATCTGAACAACGCGCCACTGACTTTAAACCAGGTATTTCCTGGTTTGTGGCGCAATTGTTTTCTGAAACTGCAAAATAGCACCAGGGAACGTTTGCGCCAGAACACGCCTCCGCCCTTCGCCGAACAGCCCCTTGGGGAGCAAGATCATTCCTTCATTTACAGGTGCGTGGCGCAGGAGGGAAAAGAACGCCAGTTGCAAACTAGCATCCACACATGCGTCAGTGTAGTAAGTCAATTGCGCCGGATGCAAGATAGGGCCCTGTGTGTGTGTGTGTGTGTGTGTGTGTGTGTGTGTGTGTGTGTGTGTGTGTGTGTGTGTGTGTGTGTGTGTGTGTGTGTGTGTGTGTGTGCGTGTGTGCGTGCATGCGTGCGTCAAATTTGCCATTTTAACCCTTCTTATACGCCTTCTTATCCCACCTTATCCCAGTCAGTTTAGGAGAAACTCCCTTTTTCCTGCATGGGTTGTAGACTCATACCCATTCCCAAGGAGCGAAGGAGCGGCACGACAACGGAGGTCATACCTCCGGCTTTTGCCGTGCCCCTGCCTGTTCCTGGCGCTGCAGTGTGAGCTCATGGGCCTCTGCAAGACCTGTTGGATGCCCCAAGGTAAGCAAAGGTATCTTGGGGAGATAACTTTTGGGGGGGGGGAACCAAAGGCTAAGTCTACAAGGGTCTGCAGCTCTCTACTGAACATGAGTGCAGCTGGTGTGTGCACCCCCTGCTCTCTTGCAATGCCGATTGGTACGGCCATAGGACCAGGGGCAGTTGACGTCCCAGTCACGCTGGTGTCATGAGGTAACGATATCTAGTCACTTGGCGAGCTAGTCACACAGCTTATGCCCCTTTTCCACTGCGCGTTTTCGCAACGGTACGACACGGCTCTGCACGACTCTACCCTGATTTGAGAGCTTTTCCACTGCGGATTGGAGGCGGGACCCGTTACGGTTTTCAGTACCTGTTCGTACCTGTTTCAGAGGTAGGTCTAGCCGGTACGAGTCGGGGGCCTAAATGTCACGTGAACAGTGCTGTCCACTGATTGGTTAGATGAAATGACGTCATATGTGCGACGAAGCGTGGGGGTCTTTAAACATTCACCCGTCATGTATGAAAACAAAACTGCGAGAGCAACAACGACAAAACGATAAGAAAAATGGAAGACATGAGACTCTCCATACGTTCGTGTTCTTTTGTCGCTACAAGCCACAGAGCAATCAGCAACAGCAGTACTGCCTCGATGTCGTCCAGTGCTTCCATCGTTGTTTAATTTTTTCTGACCGCGGCATGGCACTTTCTAGTCGCCTGAAGTTGACGTCACGCCTGAACACCTCCGACTCCGCCCTCCGACTCCGCCCAATTCCAGGCCAGGGTTTTGTGTGGAAAAGCGAAAATTTACTGATACCGTGCCGTGTAGTGTAGGGCTGCACTAACCGCACCGAGTAGAGTCGGGACTATTTTGGCAGTGGAAAAGGGGCATTAACGAACACCAACGCCTCGATTTCCTGCCCCTGATAGCTGTGAAGTTCCCCAGACGCGCCGAACCGAAGCAACATCTTAAACAACAGCCCATCATCTGTGAGAACTGCACTCCAATTGCACCCCAACCTGTATCTCTGATTTGCTGATTGCAGGAAGGACACATAACTGTCCTGGGCCCACAACGTGGCCCAGGAATTTGTTCTCAAGCTGAGGGAGGTTGCATTTCTTGGGATGTAGATGCAGGCCTTTCCCCCCGAATGGCTTGGAAGAACTGGCGGAGATTCCCCAGTGCTAGTCTGAAGTCTCTGGCATGGACTAGATGGTCGTCGAGCTGAACCACGCACCAGTTTCTGGGATTGTGAGCCAGCACCCTCTCCAATAGTCTCTTGGATGTGGCGGGGGGCATCACACAGACCTGCAAGAGGACGTTCTGTTCCTTAGCCAATGGTGAAAGCCGTCTTTGGTCTTGCACTGAACTACTCAAAAACTGCAATTTGGTCAAGGGCGACATCAATGCGGGGCAAGGGGTAGGAGTCCTTGCAGCTTGCATCGCTTAGAAAAACGATAGTCAACCCTGAACCTGTGTGGATATCGTCCTTCTTTTTGACCGGGATGGCAGGGGCAGCCCAGGGGCTGTGGGATGGCTCCCTCAACCCCCGCCGCAGCCATCTCCTGTATCATCCGGTCGGCAGGCTCCTTGATTAGCAAACTCTGGCTGGTGGCTAATGGGCTGGGCAGTGATAGTGTCAATTGAGTACTGCACCGGGTTGGTATGGGTGAAGTCCTCTGTGTCCTGCAAAAACTAATGGAATTGCTTGGGCAGGTCTCACAACTGTTGGTTTTGCTTGGAGTCGAGCCCTTCACTGCTCTGCAGCAGCAGGTCCTGGATGGAGTTCACAATGTGTGATGAGGAGCCTAGGTGGAGGTCAACGTCATCATAGGTGTGTTGTGCTGTTGTCACCTCAGGGGGGTAAGGACACAAAGTGCTTCAGGCAACTGGTCAAAAGCCATTTCCCCTCTTCAATGTATAACTCCCCGGACCCACCACAGTTCTACAGATGACACCATCTCCCTTGCCCTCCAAACTGCCCTCTCACACCTGGCCAAGAGGAACACATATGTGAGAATGCTGCGACCTAGGCCTCAGCACAGCCCTGTGCAGCTTGATCATGGACTTCCTGACAGGCAGACCCCAGTCTGTGTGGATTGGCACCAACACCTCCTCCACATTTACCCTGATTACTGGTGCAGCGCAAGGCTTAGGGTTAGCCCCCTGCTGTACTCCCTGTTCATGGAACTTGGCTTGTCCACTTACAGCTCACATAGCGTCATAAAGTATGCTAACAACTTGACAGTGATTGTAACATGTATATACCATTATCAAACAATGCTGGACGTGAAATGTTTGCTTTCAATGTACTTTGTGTATTTTAAAGCTCTTCGATGCTGAGGTGGAAGGCTACAAATTAAGTTTGCGCTAGGGCACCAAGGTAGTAGTATGCATTAAAAAGCACATTAAGAACGTGTTTAATCCATGTTCTATTTAGAAATGGGCTGTAGGCTCAACATGACTTCCACTTAGATCCCCACGTTGTTTAGATCTTAGAAAGTGGAGTAAGGATCCATATTAACGCTTTTTACAACTGTTCAATGTGGATTTAGTGTGTTATTGTAGGGCTACATCTATACTCCTTGATGTTCAGTGTGGCTGATTTATCAATAGGCAATATTAATTAACCTAATGAAAGAAATACAGACAATTGTGGAAGAATGTTTTGTTCTACAAGATGACTGCATACAAATACTATCATATGAGGAGTCAAACAACGTAACGTTTCCCTTTGACATTGAAGAATCTCTTGGGGGGTTGCTCATTATATGATATGTTCACAGAAATGACGTACGCGTATGTAGTGATAATGTGAAATCATCATCTGATTATGTCGTCTCATCACACACTATGAAAGCAGGATCTTGTGATGATGCTAAATTGCTATCTAAACAACCTATTTAATCCAACTGCAAAAATGTCATCCTCAATGCACAACCTCCGCAATCAAGCATTCAAAAGAGCTGAACGGGAAACCACCGTACTGTTGTTTGAACCCTCTTAATAAGGGTATAATCTGCGTTTGAAATTAGACTATTACCAAAGTGAATATGAATTTTCTATTCAAAGTATTTTTTGAACACCTAGGGGACACACATTTTAATGTAGAGGCAGTCATGTACTAGCCTATTAGAATGAGAGGAGAGAATAAATGTTGAGAACTGGTAAAACAGCCAGACTGAACATCAAGAAGAATAGATGTAGGCCTACATGAAAGACATTCAGTTCACATTTAACAGTCATAGCAGGCAGAAATATGGGTCCATACACTACTTTCTGAGAACTAAACAGGGACAAAATGTAGTTATCTAAGTGAAAATAATAGAGTTTATTACCGATTTAAGTGTGAATCTAACACCCGATATAGCCTAGGTCCATAGCGTAGCAAAGTGATTGCACGGTGAGCACATTAACAATTAAAAGATTGTTAATGGACTTGTCTTACTATGATTATCCTTGATTGGCTGAAGACGGTTGAATACTGGCTGCGAGAATAAAGGAGCATCTCACTCGACTGTAATCTAAACTATTTAGCCTAATTTAACCTATTTAAATAGCATACCATTAAAAGAAAAACACATATAATGATCATCGGTCTTCGCCGAGCTTCCAGGCAGCCAGGGTCCACGAAAATGACCCAAGGTGCCTGAAACCTTGGCCCTTTTCCCCACTGCTCTCGGACCACCTGAATGCTATCAGTATCACCTCTCTCCACTCTACTGCCTATGGACAAACTAATAGCGTTACACCCGGCTGAAGGACCTCTCAGTTCTTGGCGGGAACCCAACTGAACTCACGGAGAACCTGTGTTTATTCCACCAAGGAGCGGTTAAGTGAATGTTGGAAAAAAAAAAAATGGCAGATTCAATTGGCATTTGCCCTCGCTGTGCGGAGGCGGGAAGCGGTGAGACTGACATGGAGAAAAGAATAATGCACAGAAACAATTGGTGCGATTTCACTTTTTGAAGGGCTAAGAGATAAAATGAAAAGAGACACTTTTGTGGATAATTGAGTGCTGTGAAAAGTGGTTCGCTTTCCATTCTGCTCCCCTGGGGCCACTGTCTTTGTTTCCTGGTAAACAATCGTAGATGAAAACACGGAGAGTGGAAAATAGTGCCGATAGTAAGTGAGGAAGCTCAGAAGGGGGCCTGTGTGTGTGTGTGTGTGTGTGTGCGCGCGGTGTTTGTGTGTGTGTGCGTGCCTGTGTTTCCCTGCGTGTGTGTGTTTGTGTGTGTGTTGGTGTGTGCGTGGTTGCAGGCACGTGCACGTTGCCACCTGGGTAGAGATGGTGTCGATTTGGTTATCATTGATCGCAGAAGAGAGATGAAAGGAAAGAGGATATCAATGCTAAAATAATTTTGGCCAAACGAATCCTAGAGGAGCTGGCGTACCAGGCCTGGCAGTCCCACACTGTCAATATACAACGAAAACCATCCTTCAACACTGTTAACTGCTCATTTCTCCCCACAGAACAATAAAAAATATTTTTTCTGCGCCTACACGCATTGCACATAAGGTGTTGGTTGGGAAACGAGGGCGATGGGAAGAAAGAAGCTGTACTGGGAATAGATCGGAGTCCTGGGAATAAACGACGCTGGGTGCCAATTCATTAGACTGTGTTTGCACAGACGTAGCAGGGGAATGATGGGAGAAGATATGAAACACAGTTGAAAGCTGCATGGTTTGTGTATCTCTGCAATCTTATATTCAGATGTAAAGTACTGAAAGCATGTTTAACTGAAATATAGCTGTCATGGCATTAGATTGGGACATAAAAGTATAATGATGCCCGGAAGTTAAGAAATTATTCCCTTTTTGTGGTTCATTTGAGGGTCTTTCCCTCTTTTAGTGTTTGGTTTAGTAGAAAAATAAAAAAAACATTCCTGAGAGAAAAGCTCAATACATAAAATGTATTTATTTTCATGCAATTAATTGATTCATTGGCATGTCATTCAATTGATAAAATCAATTTAGCGCTGTGAGACATTCTGTCGTTTAGAATAAGCATGTTATGGCCAATGAGATGCTAGCTTTAAGAAAAAACATTGCTAATTTATGAGGATTAGGAACAGCCCAGTTACACACACACAGCGGCTGTTTGTTCAGCAGACATCTGCTGCCACTGGCTTCAACACGGATAAAGTATTGAAATTAAACTCAAAGCCGATAAAACTGTTAACAGATTTATGGCAGCGTAAATATTAAGCCGCACTGATGAGGTCACTTAAATCAGTTAGGGTTATGTTTTTGCAAGCCTGATGGTTGTAAAAATAACACAAAATTGGACGGTGATTCCTTACTTCACTTAATTTGCTTTCCATCGTCTTCTTTGTTTCATTGTCCATGATTAGATTTTCATTGTGCCAAAAGTGTGCCTTTCTTCTGTCCTCCATTAGTTACTGGGTGTGTGAGCTGCTCTCCTCAGGGCTGGACTGTAGGCTTGGGAACAGCGCCCGGTGAGTGGGACCAGTCATGGGGGTGAGTGGGACCAGTAAGAGGAGGAACCAGCACCCTGTTAGAGTGGGACCACCCAGTAAGAGGGTGTCCAGTGCCCCAGGTTCCTGGACCCTCTGCAGATATCTACCTAGATGGGGTTACCCTGCAGCCGGTCAACATGTGCACACCCGCATGCATGAGTGCTCTCACACACATTCACATGTACAAACTGCACACACACAGGCACGCTAGCCCACAAACACATACATAGACACGTGCACACACACGCAGATATTCCCGCACGTCACGCACACAAACACACTACATCACGACACGCATCGCACGCACACACACGCAGATATTCCCGCAACACACATTCACACAACACACACACACACACACACACACACACACACACCGCACACGCACACACACACACACACACACACACACACACACACACACACACATAAACATGGTGCACAGTTCTCTCTTTTGAAGGATTTGTTTCAGATTGACCTTTGTCTTTATTTACATATATATCTATATATATAAGCTTGTTTAAAAAAATGTATTTGATAAATCCGTTGCCAATCTTCTATCCATCTCCCCCTCAATCTACTCCCAGGCTCTGAATAAATTCCTGTATTTCTCTTTTTGAGTTTACTGTGTTTATTTTAATAACAGGAAACTAAATCTCATTTGCTCTGAGGGAACTATTGGAAAAGTGATAAGCTGTGCACGGCCCAAGTATCACCAGGACCTAGTCCCTATGGCCTTCCTTTTTTAATATAATTTGTTTATTATCTTTATTGTTGATACTGTGTTTTGGTGCCCTGATTTAGGAGCAGAAGACATCTGCCGTGGCTGCTCCGGAGTCATGAGCAGGCTGACTAGAAGAAGCCTTTGAGACTAAGCACTGCAAGTACTGGTCAGTGTCTGTAAGCAGGCTGGTTGGAGAGCAAGGTGTCTCCTGGTGGAGGTTGGATGCAGGTGTTTTGCAGCCCGTTCCCTGACCAGAGCCTTCAGCAGTTTGGGCATCGAGGGAGAGAGCAGAAGGAGAGCCATCCGCAATATCACCGATGTGGCAGAGAGGGCCTGAAGATGGCTGTGGCTCAAAAGAGGAGAGCCATGGAGTGATTGTAGCTAGCTAGCCATCTGGACACACGCTGGGGTCGGATCAGCCCCTGGCTGGGTCACCTTGAGGAGGGCGTTTTATGTTGAAAGACCCGAAATGTCTGATGATTCCTGGCACATCACTGATGATGTGTCCAGAGGCATCAGTAGATGTATGTACACAACGTGTGTGACATTCATTTTTAATGTATGCAGCTATGCACCGGTCTGTGTGGGTATGTGTGTGTATGTTTGAAAGGTGATGTGTGGGCATGCATTAAGTGTACGCATCCATGCAGGGGTATGTTGACGGATTGTGTTTGCTTGTGTGTGTTTGTTATTTGCAGCCTCTCCATCCCCGCCGTCCATAAAGGATACGAGTCAAGTGGTTATTGATGACGCTCAAAGATTCTCCTCCTCCTCCTCCTACTTTACAAGCTTCTCATTAGTTGATTTCCATATTTATATGGGAGGTACCCAAGAAAAAAGAAAAAGGTTTGACACAGGGAAATGTGTGCGTCTGTGTGGTGTAGCATGAAAGATATACAATAGCTTACACCTTTATTGACGTCCCCTCATAAATTTCCCATACAGGAACAGATTTGACGAGCGGGAATCGAGTCTGAATTTTGCTGGGAGAAATTAATAGAGCGGCCTGTTTCTGTAACATGGTTTATTTTTTGTACTAGTAGATAAAATGTGAAGATTGATGGCAGGCAGCTTTCATTTGTAATTGGTAGGAACTTCATGAATCTTAATATTTCCATCAGAGGAGCAGCAATGCGCAGGCCCAAAGTGTGCTTGTGTGTATTTGGGGGTTTATTGGGTCTGTGTGCCAAAACAATGCTTTACCCTTTTTATGCACCCCTCTTTGCACAATGATCAAAGTGTAAGGTCAGGCTACTGCATCTGGGGTGAATGTACAGCCCTATCTGGTCCGTTACGGAGGATGAGCTGTGTGTGTGTGTGTGTGTGTGTGTGTGGGCGTGTGTGTGTGTGTGTGTGTGTGTGTGTGTGTGTGTGTGTGTGTGTGTGTGTGTGTGTGTGTGTGTGTGTGTGTGTGTGTGTCTGTGTGTGTTGTGCAAAAAAATGTGTGCATATGTGTGTGCTCATGTGTGTGTGTTTCTGGAAGGTGTCACAAATGGATCCGTGTGATTAGAGTCTGTGTAAGCACAAAAAAACACAGATTATGGTCGCATGGCAGAACAAAGCCAAGCTGACACACAAAAAATGGCCTTGATAGGAGGTGTACCGGGGAGAACACTCAGAGACATACAACCGACCAACCCTAAGTCCCCCCCCCCCCGCCGCTAACTCAAAATCCACACGCTACTATAACTTTGGGATTTTTACGCAAAAAAAGGAGAATACGAGATTGAAGCTCAAACACATTAAAGGTCGCCGCGCGGTGCTGTCCAAGAGCATGTGTTCATTATGGGACGTGGTCAGCGTCGGCACGTAGTGTGGCGTTAGCACGCAGCGTGGCGTTAGCGAGTAGCCCGGCGTTATCACGCAAATGACTCCTGCAGCACCTTGGAACAGAGCCCCTGGGGCGCCACGCGGCCTGACCTTCACGTCAGTACCCGTTATTCCTGCCAAGGACCGGTGTCTGTTCTGGTCATGTCCGCTCTGAGAGCGGAGAACACACACACACACACACACACACACACACACACACACACACACACACACACACACACACACACACACACACACACACACACACACACACACACACACGCCCACTCCGACACCGGCACCAACACACACTCTTTTTTATCGCCTACAATTGCAAATGCACCCAGACTTCCAGAGCACTCTTTCATTCTCTCTTTCTTTCTCTTTCACACTCTCCACTCATTAGTGCGATCTGCGGACACAGTTCTCCAGCAGCAGTCAGCGTGGCAGACGCGGCTTCTCTTGGGTATCGTGGCTCCGCCTGCAGACAGACTCTGTCACAGTAGATCAGAGCTTAAAGCTGGCTCCCTTTATACCCCCCCCCCCCCCCCTACACACACACGCACACACGCACACCACACACACACACACACACACACACACACACACACACACCACACACACACACACACACACACAACACACACACACACACACACACACACACACACACACACACACACACACACACACTCTGCGCTCCTCTCCTTCATCCCCCCCCGCCCCCATTCATCACCCAGTACAGCCTCAACGTATCCATCCATCCCCAATCACTCTGTCACTCTCTTTTCCACCAGAGAACAATCACACAGGCCGGTCTGAGCTCGTTGGCTGGGCAGCCCGGGGGGGCTGTGTGTACTACTCTGGAGACGGGGGGTCCGGCACCTCTCTTTGTTGGCTGAGTCAATTGGGGGAATGGAATTAAGTAAATTATGAAACGACCAAGGAGCTGAGAATAATTACAACGATACCCGTTGGGTGAGGGACTGTGAGTTACCAGGTTCAATTCTCAAGAGGCATGACCTGTAGGGAGCATCTCAGGCTAGGTTACACTTCAGCGACCCCATTCACTCGGTCTGCATGAGTCTGCGTCAAGTGATCGCTGCATGTTCAGCGTGTTGCGATACACCACCCTTCAGCAGCGCATTAAATGATTTTGTAACGTATTTTCCACGTTGATTTTCACAGCCTTGTGAATCCGTTTCTGGTTTTGCGCCTCGGCTCCTGTATAACTTGGGGTCGGAAATGCTATACTGCCCCCTTGTGTAGACGTAAACGTTAACGGAAGTATAAATGCAGGTCGTTATGACGAGATCTTTCTCCTTTTTTTAAGCCACAATCAACGTCTTCATGAATGTTGAAGTTCCACATCCTAACAATGCAGAACTGAAACAGCTGAAGTGTAGCTTCCGTCAGCATACCTCCTACCTTCTTAGGAGCTCCTCATGGGCTTCAAACGATTGCTCAGACCCAATCAAGCCACTGGGTGTTTGCATACTCACTTGCTGCTCTGCACATTCTTAAATAATGGTCAGGTTCCCATGTGTTCACATCAATCACCTGGCTGCTGGCCAAGAGGCCCCATCGATGTTCTGATACTCGGTATACCTTTCTTCTCTTCACTCTCTAGGAAAAGCTCTAATGAATATGATATTCCAAACTACACTTTTTTTTATGGAAGGCTTGGCTAATGATGGTCTTTGATGTTCCACATGTAAAACTATAATTTACTGTGATACACATGAATATATACTGTATAATGTATGCATGCAAAATGAAGAACGGCCATTCTGACCAAGCCTTCAGTCATTATCGCCTCACACACTTCTGTTTAGGTTTGTACTTTATACACAGACAGAGAGAGAGAGAGAGAGAGAGAGAGAGAGAGAGAGAGAGAGAGAGAGAGAAGAGAGAGAGAGAGAGAGAGAGAGAGAGAGAGAGAGAGAGAGAGAGAGAGAGAGAGAGAGAGAGAGACCCGTAACAATAAATGCATGTATTTAAAAAAGCTACGGTCATTTAATTATTGCATAGTCATTCAATAACATACACCCATGGAAATAAGCTAGTTATCTTGTACAAAGGTTTCACCTGTTTACTTTTTAACTTCACTTTCCTGAGCCTCTTTCAATCTATTCCCCATTCACTGCAGAGAGCGATGAAGGTTGCAGTTGTGTTTTGACAGCATTTTTGGCAGAAAATGTGGCCTTGAACACATTTATTATAAAGCCTGGTAAAACCTTGACCTTTCATTCATTGCCAGGGGGATACGGTGTGTAAATTTAAGCAAATTAGACACATAACGTATACAAACATTTACCACACAACAAAATGAACAAACGTGACCCACCATCAACAACATAAATCTGTTACCTCCAAAAAAGTCTGTGTATGTTGTACTTCTTGGCACTCAAAAATAGTACTTCATGTGAAGCATTGCGTAGCGTCTTATTCGAGTTGTCTTTGTTGTGTACAGGGAATGGATTAACCTGGCGATTGTTGGTGCTTGACACTTTTTTTCTATGAACCTCCTCAGGCCTCGTGCCCACTACCTCCGTCAGTTGTCCGTTACCCATTGACGTTGGAAACCGTCAGAAAGTTGAAAAATGTTCAACTTTTTCGGCAGCGACGGATCCGTCATCCAATCAGATTGCGTATGCAAATTTAAGCACTGTGACTCTACTCGGGCTTTGACAACCCTGGAAAGCTCCCCCATCCGTCAGCCACGCCTTCTGACGTCCTTTGACTGACGGTGCAGTGGGCACGAGGCGTCAGGCCCCGTGCCCACTGCCTCCGTCAGTTGTCCGTTGCCCATTGACTTTGAATGGGGACGGACGCGCAATGCATTGTGGATCCGTCCGTTCAGTTGGAGCGTTCGCCACCGTCTTGTGCCCACTGCACCGTCAGTCAACGGACGTGGGAAGGCGTGGCTGACGGATGGGGGAGTAGTCTTTGCAGAGGCATCCGTCAGCCAATCAAATCGCTTCGCGCTCCATTTTTTAAATGAACTTCTCCGGCGCTCTCTCCGCTTTCCAGTATCGAGCGCCGAGTCGCGTCACAGCAGTGCTTAAAATTTGCATACGCGATCTGATTGGATGACGGATCCGTCGCTGCCGAAAAAGTTGAACATTTTTCAACTTTCTGACGGTGGCGAACGCTCCACTGAACGAACGGATCCACAATGCATTGCGCGTCCGTCCCCATTCACAAGTCAATGGGCAACGGACAACTGACTGGAGGTAGTGGGGCACGGGGCCTCAGAAAGTTGAAAAATGTTCCAACTTTTTCGGCAGCGACGGATCCGTCATCCAATCAGATCGCGTATGCAAAATTTAAGCACTGTGGACGCGACTCGGGCTCGATACTGGAGAAGCGCGAGAGCGGCGGAGAAGTTAATTTAAAAAATGGAGCGCGAAGCCGATTTGATTGGCTGACGGATGCCTCCTGCAAAGACTACTCCCCCTCGTCTCGTCAGCCACGCGCTTCCCACATCGCGTTGACTGATCGCGTACGCAGTGATTGGATGACGGATCCGTCATCCAATCCGTCGGATCCCATTGGCTTTAAACGGGGATCCCATTGGCTTTAAACGGGGCGGAGCCCCAGTGCATTGTGGATCCATCCGTTCCGTCGGACCCGTCGGCTCCGTCAAGAAAGTTGAAAAATGTACAACTTCTCACCAGGCAGCGACAGATCCGTCATCCAATCAGTTCGCGTGTGCTCGGGCTTGGCTGACGTATGCCTCTGCAAAGACTACCCCCCCCCCCATCCGTCAGCCATGCCCTCCGTCATCCGTTGACAGACGACGCAGTGGGTAGACGGCGTACTGTACCCACTGCGATGTATTGTTGTCTTGTTGACGCTTTAGATAGAAGAGTCTGATAGGCCTATATGCCCAAGAAAATGTTGTGGCAGTGGCTCTGTCCTTCCCAACGCAATATATATATATTAATATATATCTGAATTATATACATATATCTATATATATATAGATATATATATATCCTATATTAATGTACCTATATGCATATAAGCATCCGAAATTCCAATATTACAAGATGGGCTTTGTTTTAACAGCGCAAAGATAACTTTGGAGGTTTGAGTGCCTGAATGCGTTTGCATGGAGATATGTAAGGGTGTGTGTGTGTGTGTGTGTGTGTGTGTGTGTGTGTGTGTTGTGTGTGTGTGTGTGTGTGTGTGTGTGTGTGTGTGTGTGTGTGTGTGTGTGTGTGTGTGTGTGTGTGTGTGTGTGTGTGTGGGAAGAGGGTTCATGTAGCCAGACGGAGAGGAGGGTGTTGTGGGAGGCATGAGTAGCACACTCCCAGGCCAGTGCAGCCCAGTTCTGACCCGCCACTGGAGTCTGACATGCTGGGCTGTGACGCCTCAGTGGGCTGGTGGTAAACAAGGGGAGCTGAGTGGGGGGGGGGGGGAAGGTGGGAGATGGGGGCTGGCAGTGTGTGGGCGGGGGTGGGGGGCACAAACAAAGCTGGCCGTGAGCACAGCAGAGCAGTGTCAGAGAGCACTTTGCCGACTAACTCGATAGACAGACTGTACCTGTCACACACACGCTCACACGCTCACACGCTCACACACACACACACACACACACACACACACACACACACACACACACACACACACACACACACACACACACACACACACACACACACACACACACAGGTTTGTGATTTGAAAAGGTCTTGGCAGGTCAGGCTTGGTGTTCGTAGGCAAGTTGGCAGCCGTATATGTCATGTATAGTTTGTCAGTCGGCGTGTGTGAATGTGTGTGTGTGTCCGGTGTGTATGTGTATGTGTGTATGTGTGTGTGTGTTTATGTGTGTGTGCGTGCATTCCCATCGACTCCCCCTACAGATCCTCTCACCTTAATGTGAGTGGGACCATGTGTGTTGGATGATACCTGAGTGTGTCTGCTTGACAGCGTTGAGATGATGAGTGTGTGTGTGTGTGTGTGTGTGTGTGTGTGTGTGTGTGTGTGTGTGTGTGTGTGTGTGTGTGTGTGTGTGTGTGTGTGTGTGTGTGTGTGTGTGTGTGTGTGTGTGTGTGTGTGTGTGTGTGTGTGTGTGTGTGTGTGTGTGGTGTGTGGGCTGAGGGGGGCTTGTTTGCAGAGCATCGTGCAGGAGAGCTGGCAGAGCTGGTATCCACTCTGCAGATTGCAGGGTGTGTGTATAGCCCTGCATTGTGACGGCTGGAATGTGGAAGAAACCACTGATATTAAAGGAGAGTTCACTACTCTGTGGACATTAGGGATATGGGTAATGTGCTTCACATGAGACTAGTAATGAGGTCTGCTACAATGAGGTCTTCATCCCTGATGCAGAATGAGGATACTGCTCACAGCAACGGAAGGAATATAATCCAATAAGCAGGGCTTTTTTGTCAAATATTTACGTTGTTTACTACTATATTTCCTTTGCTTTATATTTCAGGTTAACATATGGTCTTGACAGTGCACACATTTTCAAATACATTGGGAAACCACAGTTTATTATTTGTATTATGTATCATCGCAGGGCATTAAAAAAAAGCTTTACAGATATTAAACCAACTTTATCCAACAAGAGAAAAATAAGATTGTAATTAAAAATGTCCCCTGGATAAGGCAGACAGCACTAAATAACAAAATAGAGAGATAGACAATAGATAATAATTCACATTGAATGTTGCGTGACGATAGCAATGAGGTCACCACAAAGGAACAGGGAGACTCCAGATGAAGAACGTCGACCGGTCAGAGAGGCCACCTTTCGCTCATTCACACTCACACATGTTCAAGTGTTAGGGATGCCGAGGGAGAGGGAGTGAATGCCGTTGATCGCAGCTTCCTGTTGACTCCACATGTACTGTATTCATGTAAAGAGCATCTGGTGTAAAACAGCCCTCCACAGACTGGGGTGTCCAATTGAGGTTGTCTCCTTTGGTTAACAATTCGCCAGCTTTGCTTAGCCCCTCTCCCACCCCGACCAGTAAATAAACACTGACTCTAAACCACTCCTACTGTACCATACCAGAGCCAACTCATCGTCCAAACCAGAATCCCCTTAACTCTGTGACGAATTAAAGCACAACATTTTATTCCAACAAAAAAAATAAAAACGTTTGTAATTTTTAAAAGATTTTAAGATGTCCTGCCTAGCTTCCCCAGCCTTTTTCCTTTTTTCTTTTTTAATGGAAAAAGGCTTGCAAACACAGAATAATGATGATATTGGGGTCTCTTGGGGAAAGGCTAAAGTCCATATGCCCTCAGTCAAGTGGCATGGGAATCATGTGGGGACTGGGAACGCGGCTCCATTCACAGCACAGCCTAATCAACTGGTATCTGGGCTGCAATCCGCTTATGTGTGCTTGGCTGGACCCAGGGGGGGGGGACAGCGGTCTTTGTGTCTGACAGGCCGGAGAGGGAGTGGGAGAAAGAGAGATAAACTCTCCAACTTTTTCTTTTTCTTGACATCTTCTCCATAATTCTTCACCTCTCTCTGACTCCCTCGTTACACTGATGGCATTGCCCTGGTTCTTTGTTCACATTCAAATTATGGTGTGTGTGTGTGGTGTGTGTGTGTGTGTGTGTGTGTGTGTGTGTGTGTGTGTGTGTGTGTGTGTGTGTGTGTGTTTTTCTTTTCTTGTGGTCTGTTTGCTGCTCCCCATAGAGACAGATGAACAAGCTGCAATTCATGTTCCTTTCTTCAGACCTGAATGTCCGTCTGTCACCCTTCTGCTTTGACAAGCTCCTTTTTTTTCATAAACCGATTATGCACTGGCCTGAAACATAAAATAACTCAACTCCATTAGAGGATGTGGGCACACTTCACGGAGAACAATTTCTTCCACTTCATTGAGTGTTGTGTCTTTGTCTACAATGTGAAATCGTGGGCCAAGGCTTCTCATGGAACTTTATTCCCTCGATTTGGTCTGCATTAGGAAAAGATGCAAAGACTGTGGTGTCGCCTACAGGCACAACTTTTGGTTGAATGGGAGAGGCGAATTAGCATAGCAACAGATGACAGCGCAGAATAACTAACGTTGTGTCCAACAATAAAGGCAGGGTAGGCAGGGTACCAGAACAAGGACAATATCCGCGGCTAATTAGCCCTACCAGTCAAGCGTCCCTGTACAACAAGCACTGAAAGAGGCACCAAAACGCAGAAACAATGCCATTATTCATACACTGGCCTGCAACCTCGCAATACCAAGATATACTTTATATGAACATGAACACAGGCCAAGGGATCCAGAGTGCCATGAGGAAGACGTGGAGCCATGCAAGCTCCCTATGGTATTGCATCAAGTGCCCTCTTGCTGTGCAGTAAAGCTCAATGGACCCCCAGCCTCAAGACCTCCTGCAGTATTTCAGCCCCATTGCTGATATTTTGACATGCTAATTTGTTCAGAGCCTACACCCTTGACCGGCACATGCATGTCGTCATTCCCTGGCTTCAAAACCTTTTTCCTCTTCCTTATGCAATGGTGAACAGAAGCGAGCGTACGCTGCCACTCAAGAACATGAATACCAAGCCCTGTTGACTTAGACAAAGTATAGCTATGTAGCGATTGGATGTGTTGGTAATGGAGGAATAATAATGTGAGGTCCTTCATGGACTGCATTCAAATAACCGTTGCATCCACTCCAAATTATTCACAATGAATTTCCTTTAACACACACACACACATACACACACACACACACACACACACACACACACACAACACACACACACACACACACAGGTGGAGACACACTCCCCCCCCCCGCCCTCACACACACACACACACACACACACACACACACACACACACACACACACACACACACACACACACACACACACACACACACACACACACACACACACACACACACACACACACACACACACACACACCCTTAACCTGGCAAGAGGACTTGTTCATCTCCGCTGAGTTGTAAGATGTTGGAACTCATATGACAAAGTGGACTTGATAGTTTTTACTAAGGTGAGTGATGGGATCAAACACTCGTTTACATGACACTTGAGATAACCCTTGGTTTTAGATGTATGTATACACCTTAGTCTGATTAATATCGCACAGTGCCATAGTTGGAATAAGACCCCTAGTTTATTTGAATGATAGTCACATTAATCGTGCACGTATACATTCATTCGGATTGGAATCGGATTTTGCGTTCTGCGCATGCTAGAGATTTTTTCCTGGGGCCGTGAGCCGCCGTAAAATGAGAAACAGCGGTTTATTTTATAAGGTGAGAAGAGTAGTTACCCCCAATAGGAAATGCATGCATTTGTGCTTCGATTTCACCTTGTTACAAAAGAATGAATTAAAAGTACATGTTTTTCTAAATGTTGGTCATCAACAAGGTTTTAAAATAGTAACTTCGGGCACATCTGTCAAAATATATATATTTTTCTTCTGACGTATTTACAATCTTTATTAATTGATTGCGCCGCGGCCGAACTGACAGCTGTCTACTGAAAACATCCTCCTTGGTTAACAATAGACTGATCTAAGCTGGAAGTACTGAACTAAGGACCGTGCAGTGCAATAATTATGACCGATGAAACAACTGTTAACAACGAGACAATTGTTTATTCAATGATCTTTCTGGTGGCATATCAGCATGCTTGTCACGGCCTCTGTTGTGGTGATGTGTATACTCCTCACTCAACTGCTCAGACCTGGCCTGCATCAACTCAAATACAGCAAATACACCTGGTTTCCCTCCAGTCATCT
This sequence comes from Melanogrammus aeglefinus, assembly GCA_900291075.1. NCBI lineage: Eukaryota > Metazoa > Chordata > Actinopteri > Gadiformes > Gadidae > Melanogrammus > Melanogrammus aeglefinus. The sequence continues at coordinate 617,739 of OLKM01000067.1, forward strand.
CCAGACCTAGAGATACCGTGGTAGTTACTCGGTCCTGGTTACTCTCTCTAGTGGTTTCTCTTGTTGAGTGCCTCACCTTTGATTTCTCTTACCTATAGTTTTTGGATCTTCACCTCCAGCCTGCAGTCTTCACTCCCACTCTCCAACCTACCTCCCTCCTGGTTGTACAATTGTAAACGGTTTTATCCAAAGCGACTTACATCGTTTAATACACACATAGAAACATTGACGGCAGAGTCAACCATGCACGGCGACAGCCAGCTCGTCAGGAGCAGTTAGGGTTAAGAGTCTTGCTCAGGGACACATCAACACTCAGGAAGGAGGAGCTGGGGATTGAACTAGCAACTGCTCTACCTCCTGAGCTAAACCGACCCCACTTCACTAAATAAACCTGTTCACCCTCACTCCAACTCCTGTCCTGTCTCTGTGTTCTGCTCTCGGGTCCAGCAGCTATCGCTCCCCTAACAATGAATCCATTTGTCAGCCCCTCCTTGCTATGTTTCTATCCCAGCCAAGTCAGAGCATGGTGCAATATAAAGCTGATTGGTGGTAGGTCAACCATCTGATGGATAATATAATGAGATGGATTACCTTGGGGGGGGGGTGGGGGGAGCTACATCAAAAAGAATTCCATTACACAGATTACATCTATGAAAAAAAAAAACGAAAACACAAATGCTAGAGACTAGTGTCGTGGCAACAATGGATTAGTTATTGTGAATGTGCCCACCTCAAGAAACACAGAATGTTCCTTGATTTACTCAACATGATACCTCAGGTATCAGGTGATCTTGTGAATACCATTCAAGCCTGCCTGCAGTCGTCGTCACGGGGACCACATAGTTGCTATCTATTTTCACGATAAAGTTATAGACACATATCTGGGGGTAATACTTTCTACTTATAATGTTAGGAATAAAACCAACGTTGCATTGCACTTCATTTTGAGGGATTTGCTGTGTCTCAGCAGCAGCAGCAGCAGCTAAATTCCTGGTAGTAGGCTACGGCAGTGGCGGACTGATACCTAGGTTAAATTCCGCTGCTGTTAAGAAAGTAGTCCCTCAAATGCGAATTTTTCATGCGATGCAAGGTTAGCTTTATTTCTAATATTATTCTATCAACACAGACATTTACATCTATAGTCTGGCGTTATAATTGATTTACCTCGGGTGTACTATGGAGTGGGTAAGTTTTATTAGCAGGCTAGTATTGCCCGTTGCCGTGCGCTAGCCTAGCATGAGCGAAATCTGCAACTAGAAGAACTGAATGAAATGTGTTGGAAACTGTCTCCAATGATAAAGAACACCAAGGCTAACTTGGGAATCAGGCCCTATGTCCAAAATTCCAAACCACCCCTTTAAGGGAAATAATATCTGGATTTTGCAATTGTAATAATTAACTTCGGAGCTCACATTTTGTAGAGGTCCTTCCATTTATATTCCAGTGCACAAGAAACAAACAGGATGAGTAATTTCTTACGGGTTGGGCAGCAGCTACTCATGCTGCGGTACTCTGCTGGCCTGTTGCAGGTGTTGCAGTCTCAGGTGCGCCTCATTTGATAAGCCTCCCTTTTCCCGACACGTACAAATCCTTTCCAAGTGGTTGATTCCGCAGAAGCATTTAAAAGTTTTATTCCATGATCCGATCCTTGTGTGAGTTGAGATTGCAGATTGGACAAACACTCTTTTGAGCATCGGTTTTCAGGTTTTGTTTCCCACGGAGCACTGACACTTTTTCTCTCACTGAAGCAAAAGCCACTTCACCACGCGGGGGCCCGGACCTCTGGCTCGCAATCTCTGCATTGCCACTGGCGTCAGGATTTGCTCACAAGCACAGCCATCCTCAAACACTTCCTTTACTTTTTGGGCTAAATCTTCGTCGTCATTATATTCTAAACCCATGATGACGATCGTCACATCAGGGTCGTATTTGTTTGTTTGTGAGTTGTTTGAATTAGTTTTCTCCTCCAGCTGATCCAAGCGCGACTTAAGTGCGCCGATTTCCAATCATTGTTGTCTTGTATTTCTTTAACACACTTCTTAAGTTCAACTTTCAGGATCTCCTCCAGCGACAGTTTTAAAGGGTTATCTTCCTTAGATGGTACAGTGTAGTGTATCTCAAGTAAATCACTGGTTCGTTTGGCAAAATAATTTGTTTATAATGCAGAAAGCCTCGAATAAACAGTAAATGTTTGTCGGGGACACATGCACCACGTCTGGCCTGGTCTGTCGTCACTTCCCTGAAGGGGAAGTTTTACATTTTTGAAATGCGGCGCTTGACGGGGGAAAAGTCAGCGGTCGGCTGGCGTAATAAGATTTGTTCCTGTAGATTTGCCGCTTATACCCTGTCCAGTCATATGTTCGTGGCTCCGTTTCATCACCTAACACAAGATTATGTTGTGGTTTGGATTATCTTCAAGGCCTGACGTCCTAGGTGTGTGTCTCTCTACATGCTAAGAGGCTTACCATTGGAATACGTGCTGGCTAATAGTCTTGCTGAGAAGTGCCAGCCCCGCTCCCTCCCTCCTTTCCTTCCATCCCTCCCCGTCCACAAAAAAGTTTCTGACATGTGCCATTAGCCACAAACACTTTGTATCTAGTCGTACTGCGGCAGACATCAGCCATGTCTGAGTCTAGCTGCACATCACCAGAGGGGCTTTGCAGTAACTTCGACCTGTCAAATGGGGGGTTTGAGTGTTTTTACTAATACTGGAGTGCGATCCATGCAGTATATATAGCGCAGACTTCAACCTGTGCTGCCCTTTGACATTTCCCACCTTCTTTATGCCAGTTTTGGTCCAAAAGTGAGATGCCCTGTTCACACAGATTAGAGTTTATCTGCCGTTAGACTTTCTATAAAGTTTCTCTAAAGTCAGATTTGATTGAAATTGAAAGTCAGGTTGGATATTGATTTGTGATGGATTGGTAAGGTGAATGAATGATTGGTATTTTTTTGAACTTTATTCACATAAAATTCCCAGGGCCATCTGAAAGATGGAAATAATAAACAGAACATTTACTATAGATCTTTTCTATACATTTTAGAGCCACATGTTATCCTACTGTACGTGAAGAGCCTATTTGGACTTACAACAGCTTGGTGCTGGGAAAGCAGGCCACATAGCAAACAGATTGTCTTTTACGTTGAATCGAATGCAATAAAAAGCTTATGCGACCCTGCTCCCGTTCTCTCTCTCCGTAACTCTCTCAGACTTTGTCTCAACAGCCCGCTCACCCCCTCGGATTACCTCTGCCCGCCAGTCCTGGGAGAAGATGAGCACCGTCAGCAGAATCAACAATGGGAAGGGTTTTCTCTGCAGAGGTCCTATGCATAACTAATCAGACTCATCCTACATGTACCGTATTAAGGTGCATACTGTACTGGACAGAATGGCTGTTACATGGACAACATGTCCACCAGGGTCGGCTCCGAGACCATCCCCATCTCATTGTACCCGAGGTATTGAAATAGGCTTCAGGCTGAAAAAATATTCCATGCAATACATATATTAATATAAATAATTCACAAATGACTGCCAAGAACCTGTAATCACGTGTATGCATATAGAAATACACAAAGTCAATACCTGTTAGCTAGTAGCTATGGCCGTCATATTTGCTTTGTAACTCTATATGCTAAATTGTGAGTTATATATCTATACTTTGATTCATTTCTTGGATAACCTGTTGGTTTTCCATCTGGGGCTTACATAGATTCAGACCTACTGTAATACATGGTTGATTAGATCTTTGGGAAGCTAATACCAATGAGTCATTTGAACATTTATAAGAGACACCTAGGGCCCTATCTTGCATCAAGCGCAATTGACTTTCTACACTGACGCATTTGTCGTTGCTAGTTTGCAACTGGCGCAGAGCGTTCTTTTCCCTCCACCGCCACACGTCGGTAAATTAGGGAATGATCTTGCACCCCAAGGGGGCGGTTCGGCGAAAGGAGGAGGCGTGTTCTGGCACAAACGTTCCCTGTTGCTATTTTGACGTTTCAGAAAACCATTCCACAACAAAACAAGAAAAACCTGGTTTAAAGTCAGTGGCGCGTTGTTCAGATGCTACTTTAAAGGCGCAGGCATAATGTTGCTAGTGCACCTCGCCCAGACACTTTGCTTCTCTCATCTACCTAGCCACACATTCTTGGTAAATTATTTGGGAAAGAAAAACTGATACAGCGGTAATAAGTTGTACTTTTAAATCAAAGCATCTGCAAACACTGCACAGCAAACACATATTTTCTTGACACAGACATCGTGTACAAGCCCATAACTTTTAGGATCGGTGAGTATTTGGTCGTGAGGTTAGAGTTAGTGACGAGTGAGTGTTAAACAGAATAAATGAATGCAGGTGCGCGCGTGTGTATGTGTAAAATAATTAATGAATGCGGGCGTGCGTGTGTGCGTCCATCTGTTTAAACACACGCAAACTAAACACGTAACACAAGTCGATAACGATAATGCATACAATACTGGTAAGAAACGATGTTTGTTAATGTATTGCGTATATCATTAAATAGAAACACAGTTACCGCATATCATGTGTGTTACATTTTCCTTGCCGAAATTTATTTGTGAATTATGTGTGAATTAGGCCATATTATTTGGCCATAATCTAAGCCATTTGAAGTTTGAAATTCATGTGGTCATGCATCTGTCTCATCTGAGACTGCAAACGCGCTGTCCAAATATCAACTCGTCAGATTCAAATGCGCTCTTGGCTCTTAAAGGGGATGGGAGATGGCACTCTCACTGGTTTATTGCACGTTACGCCCAAACCACACCTACGGGTAATTAGGCTACTTCAGACCAACCCTTTTTAGATTTACGCAAGAGTCATTTATCCGCCGGTAAAATAGCGACATCGCCGTCGAACCGTGTGTTTGGCGCTTCTCACTTGCGTTTCAGACCGTTAAAATAGGGCCTAGAGTCTTGGTGTCACATGATATAGACATGCTATTTCATCGGCCTCAGGTATTCAAATTCTAGAGGGACAAGGAAACACATGACCTTTAAAGGAGTTAAACTCCTTCATCACCACCTGTTGCTGTGGTAAATTCATATTGTTTTGAATTTGGAAAAGTTAGGAATCTGAGTATGTATCAGTAAACAAGATTCCACATAGCAGCTTTCCTGTCCTCTGTTAAATATTTCATGTGGCTTTGGGGAGAATTTATTTAACGGAAAGCATTTAAAAAAATGAAAATAACATCACCTTTAGCCTCATCTGAGAGAACAATTTTATGAGTGTATTGGCCAAAATAATTCCTGTTTAAAACCTGAAGACAGTTTAGCCACTTTGAAAGATGAACTATACACACTTTGCCTCTTAAAATGTGTTACATCAGTGACCTCAAGCTCAATTCACTGTTTTTAAAGAACACAGAACACGTTTTGAATCATAATTTAATGGTGAGAGGACCGAATTATTTGAATTATTAGAATGTGGCATATTAAAACGTCTGTTTTTTTAGATTATCTTAAAATAATATTCAATCACGTGTATTGCTGCATATTCAGAGCTATCTGTTTCTATTTGCTTCGTAGATGTTAAATTTTCCTTTCAGCTGATCCTGCTACAAGGACTCTGATCTGAAGAGCAGATCAGTTGATGTGTGCTGGCCCCCCAAACCAAAATAAAGTCAGGGTAGGCTACACTTCCATTCACATGGAATGTTTTGTGCGCAGATTTACTCTTGACTTCAAGTTTGGTTTTTAGATTATTTGAAAACAAATGTTCACGTATATTGCTGCATATTCAGAGCTATCTGTTTCTATTTGCACCACAGATATTAAAGTTTACTTTACAGCTGATCTGCCTACAAAGACTCTGATCTGAAGAGCAGATAATTTGACATGAGGTGTCCTCCAAACCAGTAGAAAGTCAGGGTACACACATACATTCACATGGAGGGTCCTATTTTAACGGTCTGAAACACAGAACGTGAAACGCAAGTAGCTTTGTGGGCGGGTCTCTGGCACTGTTGCTAATATACCGGCGGACAAATGACCCTTGCGCCTGACTCAAATCTAAAATGGGTTGATCTGAATACCCACAGGTTTGTTTTCGGCGTAAAATGCAATAAACCAATGAGCGTATTGCCCATCCCCTTTTAGAGCCATGAGGTGCATTTGAACTTGACAAGTTGAGATTTAGACAGCGCGCTTGCAGTCTCCTCTCCGCTGAGACAATTGCATGACCACATGAATTTAAACTACAACTAGCTCAGTTTAAGGCCAAATAATAGGCCTAATTCAGACATGGAGTAGCTTCAGAAACACTGAGTCGTCATGTAAATTGCGGCAAAGAGAACTTAACAAAACGATTTGTGGTCCTGTGGCCGCAACCGTGGGTCTATTTAAAGATATGCGGCAATAAAATAACAAACATTGTTTGTTGTATTGTATACATTATCGTTATCGACTTGTGTTCATAATATGCATGTCTCCCCACATAAATATACATTTCCATGGGCTGTATTATGCATTGCGTGTTTAGTTTGCGTCTGTTTAAACAAACTGTTGCACACATATAGTTTAACTGCGCGCCAAACATCGCCCGCATTCATTCATTCTTTTAAAAACACACTTGCGGTAAAACTATGTTTTCTCACGATCAAATAATCATCAATCCTAAAAGTTATGGGCTTATACACGATGTCTGTGTCAAGGAAATATGGGTTGTCTGTACGATGTACGATCTTACCGCTGTATCAGCTATTCTTTCCCAAATTATTTATCCAACGCTCTCATTTACCCTAAAACAAGATTTTGTTTTGGAAGGGTGGGATATACTTTGCTCGAGTTTATTATCGTTATTATTATTATTTAACACATGGCATATTACTGCAGTGTTTATTCATGCAGCCCCTCTGGAATTTCATTTTTTACACAATCATCATCATCATAATATTTCAATTAGGCTAATCATTTTCATGTGTGTGCTGTGTATAGCCTACGTGTGTTTAAGCTTATGTTGCAGTTCCGACCTGTCATGGTACGTAAAAATAGCGACATCAACTTCGCTATCCGCTAGTGCATTTAGCCAATTGCGCTGGGTGCAAGACAGGGCCCGGATTTTTTTTCTGTTTTTCAGTTTAAATGTAGTCTCCTTCCTGTTTCTGTCTAATTTTAGTCATTCAGCAGCCACTATTCTGTTTAGGGTTGGAGATGAAACCCGATATTTTTACAGATATTACAGTGTGCATAATGCCACCAAAGTTTAGTAACCGTCTCCGTGTGCGACATGACAGAACTTCAGAGCTCACCTTCATAAGCTTTTTTACACCGTGTGTTACGGGCAAGCACGTGTATAAAAGTAATCTCCACTGTCTTTGACCACCCTTGCTCTTCTCACGTCGGTTGTTAGTCTATAATTAACGGCAGCGGAGTTTGTTTACACGTAGGTTTTTTTATCTGTTTTGTTAGCTTCGCACATTAGCTTTCATTGGTGCACGAGTTATCTGGAGGATTGCATAATTGAAGCGATTTGTGTTCTCTTAAAGCTGCTAAAGGAAGAGTCCCAGGACGGAGAGAGGAGGCGGAGGTTGGAATTACAGAGGGACTTAACTTTATCTCTATCTACCTCCTTGAGCATCCTCTAGATCTGTTCAAAATTAACTCTTATGAGTTTCTAATATGCAGTGTGTGTATGGGGGGGGGGGGGAGGAGTGCGGCGTTGCAGTTGTATATATTTTTTTTCCTGAACAATAAATACATAATTTTGATTTAAAAATAAATACAGCCGTTAGCTGGAAGAATAAATATAGCCACAGCTTGATGTAAAAATGCAGCATCCCCATGTCCCTGGTTTAATTGATTCTGCATCACTCTCTCTCTCTCTGATGGAAGGTGGAGAAACTGTGGTTCACAAGCCTCAGCAACATTTAAATATTAAACGGGTATAAATCAGGACACATACCTGCAATCTGTGTTGCTGTCCTCTCCTGCTTGTGAACATAAATTGCAGACATACACAAGGGGTACCTTTTACCCTGATTAGCAAAGGATTACATGCCGATTCCCTATCTTTTGACTGCAAATAAATGATCACCGTCGTGCACTGTGTGCCTACTGACAAAATGATAACAGTACATGATTATTGACTAACTTCACAAGGTGGGAATTAAATGGATTCCACTGTGTAACAACAGCAAGGAATGAGCTGGACCGGTGAAATTGTTGCAAGGCTGCAAAAAAGCGGCCCAGGTTAGCCGTGACCTTTAACATCACCAAGCAGTTGCTTAGCAGAATTGCGTTGTAAATGCTCCCGTTCAAATAATGGAGGCAGGTGATAGAACGAATTGTCTGTTTCTCTTTCTCCCCGTCTTTCTTTCGCACATGACGCACATGCCTACACCCATACATAAACACAGCCATTTTACACATTTGGCCAGGTAAGTGCATGTGTACTATGGATATCCTCAGTCCAAGCAACCCTCATCATTGTTTTCTGTGTAACGTGGATATTAAAGTGCATGAAAAAAAAGGGG
>OLKM01000067.1:628737-648409 GCA_900291075.1 Melanogrammus aeglefinus
TTCAGCAGCTACAGACGTCAAAGGATGAAAATACATTTTATACCAAATGGAGCATAATTGGTGGCAATTTTTAGACCGCCAACAAGCCTGTATATTAGAGGAACAAATACGCACACAGGCACCTTGTGCTAGATAGATATACACAGGAATACAGTGTCCATTTGCACGCACACACAGTCAAATCTAACAGGTGCCGTGTTGTAGTTCATGTCTCCTGAACGGCCTACAGTGTTGATGAGGGGACAGCGTTATGAGGAGTGTTGCTTAGGACATTTTTGCCCGGTTGGTATTTACATATAAACACTAATTATCAATTATATTTGATTTTTTGGATTTTAAATGATACTGGCATTTAAAATAAAAGTGACAAAATGTGCAAAAAATGTGTGATTTTAAATGTCATTAAATACAACTGTCAGGAGTTTTCTGCCACTCGCAAAATGGTATGGTTTGAAAAAAAACCTCAACATTATTTCTATCTATTCCTATTTTTCAGAGTGTGACCAAGCTCTCCTTGAGCAACACATTAAGGCTGTGACCTCCGGCGGGAACATTTCACAAGATGGGCTTCAAGGCTGCTGAATAAATTCAGAGCTTTTTTGATAAATGTTATTTACCCTGCTCAAAAGCTGAAACTGTGGAGCGCTGGCAGGGCTTTCTGACCTCCCCCTCCTCCCCTTCTTAATGTCAGCAGGTTTTGTTAAAATAACTAGAAGTAGGTGTGTGAGGTTGTGTGAGGGTGCGTGGGTCACCATTCGGCCTTCACCGTGGTACTTGCCGACACACCGGGAGGCTTAGAGTACCATTGTATCCGCTGTATGCTGCAAAGAAGCTGAAGTACTATGTTTTTAGACTATATTATCAAATAATTTAGCAAATCGCGCTCTAACTTGAATACGTTTGGATGTACAAACTTTTATTTTACTCTAATTGTTTGGTTTGACATTAAATCGTAGATTGAAAACCTATTTGTTTGCGGATGTGTAATTAATTGAATTAGCTAATGCTCATACATCTGTACATGATTGTGTATTGGGGAAAGGAAAACAAGAAGAAGTGAGTTGCAGGGACACATTTAGTAGACCAGAGTCACGTGAAGCAGGTTGTTTATAGCAATTAATAATCTCCTATTTGACAGCCTTTTTTCACTCCAATTTAATTATACATTTACATATCCCCAGCAATAAGACAGAGATTGATCGTAGATTTTGAACTGCAAATCATGGAAACAGATGTGGTCTAGGCTGTGAGAGAGAGTTATACAGATGTGCTCTAGGCTGTGAGAGAGAGTTATACAGATGTGGTCTAGGCTGTGAGAGAGAGTTATACAGATGTGGTCTAGGCTGCGAGAGAGAGCTATACAGATGTGGTCTAGGCTGTGAGAGAGAGTGAACCAGATGTGTTGTAATTTGTGAGAGGAAGGTAGAGGGCATATGATTGTCAAATACGACATCACGCCAAAGTTTTTGCCGTTGTATTTTATTACGCTGTACAATGCGGTGTTATAGTGGTTCAAAAGCCCTTTTTTACATTGCCTCAACTCTAACAGTGTAAAATATGTCTTTGAGGGGTTTTTTTTACGTGCTGTGTTGTGTTAAATGTGTTAAAAATCACTTTCAATAGCCCGTTTTGACAGTCATATGAGTTCCTCCTCTTGATTCTCGCAGCCAGTAAGTAGGAAATTTCTTCACCCAATCAACGGTAACCAGTCAGACCACACCATTGCACCAGTACACTATGTTATGACGTGCACTCACATTAGGATGCAGAAGTGCCGTGCGTGTGCGTGTGCGTGTGTGTGTGTGTGTGTGCGCGCGTGTTTGTGTCGAGATGTTTATTAGGGTATGCTTCTCTTACCTGGAATGCAGATGAGACGCGGTAGAAGGACTGAACCTCTTCAGCCCCTCTAGCGTACCTGGTAACATGGGTCTGCTTTAATGCCACGGCCAGCTCCACAAAACGCTGCCAATGGCAAAGTGACTCATTTCCTTCTCCAAATGGCTTTTGTGCAAATAGCTGCAAATGTGTCTGTTCGCGTGAATGTGTAGGTGGGTGCGTGATTGTGTGTGTGTGTGTGCGTGTGCTGTGTGCGTGTGTGTGTGTGTGTGTGTGTGTGTGTGTGTGCGTGTGCGTGTGTGGGTGTGTGCTTACATCTGTATGTGCATCTGTGGATACAATGAGACTTACAGGTTGTGTGAATGAAAACAAGTCATATTGAATGCAACATAAGGCTGCAGAACGCCATTACCAAAGAATATGTGTTATGAAAGACCGTAACTGGGGAGGAGTCATGCTGCCATATATTTTAAACACACAGAATGCATTTCATCCACTAAAGGTCCCATGACATGCAACCATGGCGTGAGTGTGATTAGCCTTACAAGCCAATTTGAAAATCACAAATGGGCGTGTCCACCTAGATGTGTGCTGAATAGATAACGTCTACCCAGTGGACTGTAGCAAACGCTGCCCATCTATCCGTCACGCATCTGCGTGGACACGCCCACTTGTGATGTCAAAAGGGGCATATTTTCAAAACGGCTTGTACGGCTAATCAGACTCACACCTGGTGGCATGTTATGTGACCTAAAAGGAAACATATGAAGCCTGATATACATAATCTATATGCTATGTATGCTGTGCTGTTCTGATAATAAGTCATAACTGTTAATTATTGATTCTCCTGTGTTTAGTCTTCCCAACCTAATTGAGCGGGATATTCCTTTGACAGATCTTTCTCCCTATATTTAATCGAGCCTCATTTTTTCAAGCATGTTTTTTCGCAACATAAACAGTGCAATTTAATTGTACGTTTACACACATCTAAAACAGTAAATGTTAAATCTGTAAATTTGACATTGAGCATTTCCGATGGGTACTGCATTCCAAATGTAAAGCATGGTTCTTCTGTGTTACAATGAAAGGTGAGGATGAGTCCCACGCTGTAGGTTGAAAAGTAAATTCATCTGTTTGCAATTTGGTTATTGTTTGCAAATCATCAAGCAGCGATTGTAGAATCTGTGTTGATCTGGCTGTTTGCTTGCCTCCATGGCCGCAGCACGCTGTGTTTTGAGCCAATTAGTTTTATAACTGGGAAACCCGGAATAGTGAATCAAAACAGGCTTAAAACACCACTAACGTTCCGACCTGAAACAGAAATGTAAGAGGAGAACATACCAGAGAAGCCAGGATATCGACTTAGCATGTTTCCTTAATCTCTGATGGCATATCATGGTCAATTTATGATTTAGGATGGTACACCTGTTACATATCGGACCCTCACTTCAATTTCACCACATCGTTTATGTATTAATATTGGGCTATCCATTACTCCCCACTCGGATAGAAATAAAATAATGAATAAAATGCATCCCTTTTGACTCGGCCTTCAGCCCGCGGAAGAGGAGGAAAGTGGCTGAAGGGAATGCTGGGATCCCAAGGCTGGGTGCACGCGCACATTTATCCTTGAGCAATGAATGGACTGCTTATAGCATTTATCAACGTCTCTTCCTTCGTTTTCCTCTTTTCCTGTTTGTGGTTTGAGAACTTACCTTACTCTTTCCCGCCTTTTTTCACCCATAAACTCAATTTGTTAATGTAAATGATTTTTTTCTGCTTAGTTTGACTACTAGTAATAATATGAACTGTGAATATATCCTTTTTCTGTTGAAGCTTAACGGGAAATGAACTAAATAATTAACACTTGTTCCCACATATTCTGTTTTTCAATATTTGAATGATCAGACGCACACAGATTTGGCTTCAGATGCTGAGGAGACAGGAGGTTGAGGCGGAGGAACTGTAATAAAAATAAAGTATTGCCCCATAAATATAAATATAAAAAAATGTCTGTACTGCTCATAATTTACATGGGTTTTGTGTACACCTTAAATAGCTTCCTGCATTCATGCATAAAGCGTCTCAACCCAGAGAATTTTAGTAGTCATATATAGAGCTTTAGGTACTTGGGTATACTGTACAAAATGTACATTGAACAAAATGAAATGCAATAGCAAAATAATGCAAATTAAATGCATCTAATGATCCCATCATACAATGAGCTTGAAGGTGCTTCTACCTTTTATGTAAATTTGATAAACTTAAACTTAATGTTTTCATTTTACACAAATGAGACTGTATTGTCTTTTTACCTCTTTAAATGAATCAATTCATGTTGATGATTCTGGTGTGACCAGTATAACCATTTGTTCCTAGTATACCCCTGTTCTGCTTCTTTCTGATTCACACACAGCTTGATGGGGTTTGTCACTTGGCAATAATGGACACTCCTTTAGGATTAGAGGCCCCTGCTTCCACTATTTACAGAAACATGGTATTTATATGTGAATAATCTGATGTGAATTACCATCAGCAAACATTTAAGGTGCTATATCCTTGTTGCACCCAGATGGTAAACCCCCTAAAATCCCTTAAGAATCCCTTGAACTCCTCCGCTGTTCATACACACGTGCACACGCTTAAAAGGTGGGTTGATTTTCTTCTTTGTTTTATGGGTGTCAGGCATTTTGGCCCTCATTTATCATTTTTGTGGAAAATCTACGATGAAATTCACATTGGGCCTACATACGGCCTCCAGGTGTGGGACACAACATTCTTGTATTCCTGATCTTGGAGCACAGAGAGCCTAACTGCACTACACATGATCGGTCATTTTCCACCCGAGTATAATAAGCACTTACCAATAGAATTGACCCCATATGAGATCACACTATCCCACATATTAGGCCTTTAAAATATGACAGGATTATGACTTTTTGCTGTTGTAAGCATAAAAAAACCCCTCACCTACAGCACTCACTGTCTTAATGACAACTGTATACATTTTTCTGTATGTTCACGACTGTGAGGTGAAGCCGGGTGAGGTGACGTTTATTTCACTCTTACCAAACAATGTCCGAAATTCTGGATACACAAGTTGAAAAGTTCCGAAAGCGACCATGATGGCTCTGTGAGTGTACGGTTACACTGTCACAAATAGCCCGTTTGCTTCCCAGTAGGTTATTGCAGAAAGACAACTCTCAAAACATGTAGCAATCTTCCCCTCTTACTTAAACACCAGGTTGGGTTTTGAACAGCAGTTGATACATGTGGCCACTCCACCTAAAACGCTGTTTGGTTTTGGACAGTTCTTGATACATACCGTCCCCCTCACCTGGAAAACACTGCCCAAAACTAAATCAAACAACCCAGAACTCTATTGCGTTGTTGTCTGAGAATTGAGCATTTAGACTTAACATGTTTCCTTTATCTCTGATGACATATGACGGTCATTTTATGATTTGGTAGAGAGCATCTGTTACATATAGCTAATTTATTCCCAGAATGAATGAAAAGTATTAAGTATTGCTAATTCTATGGACAAGGTGTTGGGCAGTACTTGATACATGTGTCCCCCCCTACCTATAAAACCGGGTTTGGTTATGGACAGTTCTTGTCTACTTTGGTACACACCTTTGGGATCAACCAGTAATGCTCTTCAAGCCTTGGCAGGCTGATTAAAAAGGTCAAACGATTCCCAATGTCTGTAAATGGAAAATATCTATAGGCAGAAGTTAGCAATGAACAAATGTGACACGCTTGTTCACACTTAATTCAGCAGTTTTTTGATTTAGAAGGGACAGCGCACATTAATAAACCTGAGCACCAAAGTTCAACATGTACTGTAAATGTGCCAGTTTTAGCCAAGCAGGCAATTTTTCATCTGTAGTCCCTGGCAGGATGATAGCTGAAAATAAACATTTAAAAAAGACAAGAATATAACATAATAATATAACATAAGCACAAAACAAAATGACACAAGCTCGGAAAGTGAACAAGTTCACTTTGCCAGATGAGAGAAAATGTTGATATTATTCATTCTAGAGAGTTGACATTGAGCACTGTTGCTCATTAAGATGCATTAGTTATCAAACTAGCCAATAAAGCATGAAATATAACCCTAATGTTTAGATCACACTCACTACACTGCCCGTCATTTTTCCACACAGTTTAATATCAGTGTTAAGGACCCGGTGTCTTTTGTCTATCTATTCATTTCCCTTTCCCCCTTTCCACTGTATCTCTCTCTGTACAGCTGAATAACTGCTCACCGTCTGCAATCAGAACACCTGTCCCTCTTTACGTCCTCTCCAGGTTGCATTCAGGGTTGCTCAATGGGGCAACTTCTAGATCTGACGCCAGTTTATTTTTGTCAGTCTGCTCTACAGTTCTTTGCAAGTTTGTCTACCTGCCAGTTTGCTTTATACCAGTTCTCCCTCTCTTCCGGATTACCAGCCTGCCAGTTCTCCTTGCCAGTCCACGAGTCGCCAGCTAGCACACTCTCCCGGGAATTCCTCAGCCAAGCCACCTCCTGGATTTAGCCTTACCTCCAGCCTGCCACCATCTCAGAACCCCTTACTATCAGAACGTTGTGGTTTAACCTTATCTTGTCCCTGTCAGTCATAATGGATTGAGATGAAACTCAGTCACTTCAATAATCTTCACATGCTAAGAATTAGAAAATACTTATTCATTCAGGGAATAAATTAGCTATATGTAACAAATGCTCTCTACTAAATCATAAAATGACAGTCATCAGAGATGAGGAAACGTGTTGAATCTAAATACCTAATACTCAGACAACAATGCAATAGCATTCTGGGATGCGTTTCCCAAAACAGTCAGGATATTAGCATTTTGCCGACTTATTACTAAGCCCAGGTGTAGCCTACTATGCAGCAGCCAAACTACGAGTGTATCCCAAAAATCTCCAGCTAACATAGCAATACGTAGCTGACCTCCTCGTTGATTAGCAGCGTACTTATCAGCTAATTATACACAGTGAACAGATGTTTTCTGATGGCGGAGTTTGGAGTTGCTCTGAGGCATTTAATCATTCACAGGTGGAAGCCTCACAGACTTTGATATTTAGACTAAATGTGTGTTATACTGTTGTGGTTAATATTTGCCAACTTGATTGTGTATAGTCTACCTATCCTTTGTGTCAACATTCGAAAAATTTTCGGAAATAATTGTTTGGAAAAAACGTCACTATCTATGCAATTCAATATAGTCGATGCAAACGGTTGATACGGTTGTGGGAAAAAAAGATAATTCAAACAATGAATTTGGTGAGAATTGAGGATACGGATAAGTAAATAAATTACTTTTCTCCCAAATTGTATTCAAGGGCTGAGTAGTTAGAACACTCGCCCTGAAATGTACAGGTTTTGTTTTTGCCACCGGTTGAAGCCCTGCCAGATGCGTCTTGTTTCCTCAGTTCTAATGATGGATTTTGTGTGAAGTCTGTCGATCTCTTTACAGTACCTAGAATGTATATTTCCCTCCTACAATATTTTGATAGCCTATTAATTTTGACAGGAGTGCAGCATCTTGTGTTGTCGCTGCAGTAGATGCTTGGTTCTTCATACTTTTTTATTTTATTTTAAATTGTTGGCTATCAATTAATTCACTTCTCTAAGACACACTGCCCAGAATCTTATCACATATGTAAAACTAACAGGGTTTTTAAAGAAAATATTTGTGTGCCATTAAATGTCCAGTGATGATCCACACCCTAACATTTGAAGGGACTACTGCACTAACTCGGAATGCTAATTGTGTAAAAAAGACAAAGAAGACTGAATTCGGTCATATGACCATGAATATCCAGGAAGCATGTGGCCTAATATGGACCTACAACAGCCCTAGAGCTGTTGTAAATAATTTGCCTTTTTACCATGTGGGTAATAAGGACTCAGCCAGACTATATTGTTGGGAAACAGTCAGGGAGCCTTACTAGTACAATGGAGTTTAATAACTTCCTCCATACTATGAGCTTACTATGTAAGTGAAAGGGTTTTGGGAAACACTTTCCTATTAACTGTTGAGTCCCTAAGAGGTAGGTTGCTAAGGAAGTTAGCAACTATGCTTTTGGGAAACGGGCCCCAGATAGGAGGGGTGCCTGGAGAAAACCCACTCCAACGTTGTGTTTGGACTGCAGGACTGCACATTTTGAACCATCAGTATCACTGTTACGTGTTGCTAATGTATCCTCACATCTTGTTTGAGCAAAGCTATCGAATTAAGATTTCAATAGTTTTTGGTTCTGATCAAATACAATATTTTTTAACGAAATGTTGTGATGCTGTTCATAACATTATTATACATCCTGGGGAGCAAGGGCGTAGGAACCGGTGGGGGACGGACCTCCAATTTTCGAGACAGGCGCATTTTTCCCACCCAAAAATTATACCGCAAAATATCTTATGCTTTTATTTTGAAAGCGCAACACAGCGTCTTGTCACCGGCCCCATGAATGGTGTTTGAAGTGGTATGCCCCCCACGGAGCTTTTAAGGCAGCGCGCAGGGTTGGGAGCGGGTGGGGGTTGGCCTTCAGGCTGGAAACGCCTTTGAAACGCTGTCTAGAAGGCTAAGTTGGGGGCATAGAGCCTGATTTCCACCGGGGACGTAAGCACCGCGGAACGGCTGCGCCACGGTCAACCGCTGCTGATCGCTGCCACTCTAATCAATGAAACCATTTCCACCGGGCGCACTGCGGAACGTCTCAGCAGCGTCCTAGGAGCGGCTCGCCGCGCCGCAGCGCTATCATTCCGTAGCACTTCTATTTTTGGCGCGAGCCGTTGCTGAACCGCGTCAAATTCAACAAAGCAGATCGAGCCGGGCAGGAACTGAAAAAGTAAAAGCCATATAGCATCCGGTCAATTTTCAAAACAAAATACAATACTCAGCTCACAACTTCACCTCAACATTATTACGTCATGACCGGTGGCACCAGGTCAGCAGTCAATCAATCAAAGGCAACATGGATGACGAGAAACTGATTGTCGAAGTGGAGCAACAAAAGATTATTGTCAGAAAGGACAAAGCCTGGCATTTAATTGCAGTAGTTTTGGGAGTGGAAGGTGAGTACATTAGGTTTAGGATTATCGCGTGATCTCGTGATCTCGCGTGAATACGGCTGGCTCGCAAGGCAGCGCTACGCTGCCGCATCCCCTCAACGGCTCCGACTGTTTGAGATGCGGGTGTCTGCAGCTAGCGACAGGTTAGAGCCGCTAAGATGAAAAGACAGCAGCCACGCAGTTTAAATTAATTCTTTCTCCAGGGGGAAAAAAAAAAAAAGGAAATGTGAGTTGGTCATAATTTTATCCAGGAGGATAATTATATTTTCAGACTAACATTAGAGTTGTTAATGTTAAGTTGATGTTGTGATTCAACATCGAACTCTTGCTAGTTAAAAGTTGTTATTATGAACGTTACTAGCCAGTGTTTGCTGGCGAAAATGTGGCAGACTTTACAGTAAAGTAAAGGACAAATTTCATTTAAGATGACTGTAAAAAGACATTATTTTTCTATTAACTTAACCCCTGTCCCTTGGAAACGAGTAACGTCACACATCTCCCACATCTAGAAAGGAGTTAGTCTGTCTGTATGTTTTTCCCTTGTTCTTGACAATCCCATCAGTATTCTTCTATGTCTTATTCATCTCCACTGCTTTCATATTAGAGATCAAATGAAGTCCAGCTGGACAGTAGTGAGGGTGAATCAGGGAAAGCCAGCACTGCAGAGTTGCAGGTAGGTGCTACAGTGTCTGAAGAGTGAGGTGATGTTAGGTTGTTGATCATGAGAGGAAATTTGAACATGATAAGAAGGGAAAATTAAAATTTACAAAAATGATTATAATATTCCACTAGCTTTACCATCAGTATTTTTCAATACCTTATTCACCTAACCTTAAAGTGTTAGGGTGCTTGTAGTAACTGCAGTCTTGTTGCATTGTTTGACCTTGTGACTGTTTTCCTTTTAGGGTGTTCAGAGCAGAGACAGACAGCTGAGAGACGCTGAAATCAGGGCAGAGAGGTCAGAGTCTTGTCAGCCACATCCAAAATTCATTGAAACTCAAGTTCTGTCTCCTTTCAAGAGCGGTGGTACAAGGACTTTCCCTGGCTACATAATGATGCAGTACAGAAGAGGGTTTTGTGTTTTGAGAGTTTACCAGGACAAACCCACACCATTTGCTGTAAAATCCGAGCCTGCCTTTATCACTTCTGGATTCAAAAATTGGAAGAAAGCTTTTGAAAGATTTACACCGTCACACTGTATCTGTGACTGCACAAGAAAATCACCCTGTAAATGCACAGTTGTCCAGTGCTTTGGCAAATACACAATCAGACAACAGGCACTGTCTGGGGAAAAACGTGAGTTCAATCAAAATATTTGGCACGACAGGGACAGGACTTGAGAGGACATGAGGATGAAAACAGTAATTTGTAAAACTCTTGAAAGACAAGGCAGAGGATGATGTCCTTTTAGCGAAATGGTGGCAGAGGTACCAGAAAGAGTACATCAGTCCACAGATCCAGAATGAAATTCTGTCTGCAATGAGCAAAAATATTGTAAGCGGAATAGCTGATACAATCAGAGATCTATCAGTTATTCTGTATGCAGTTATTATGGATGGAACACAAGACATTGACCTGAAGCCCAATGAAGAGTTCATCTGCATGTATTGTGTTACTGAAACAACAGGAAAAAGTCTTGCTGGAGTAGTTAAAGATGTGCTGCTGAGATTAAACTTACCAATGCATGGTTTACGAGGTCAAACTTATGAGTCTTTAGGTGTTAAGGCCATTACCATTCCAGAGACCAGACCGTCCCCAAAACGCTTCATTGAAGGAGCTGAGGCACATCATCCTAAAAGTGCCAAGGACCACTACAGAGGGGAATTCTTTAAAGTCCTGGATATTGTAGATGCAAAGCTCAGTGAGCTATTTAACCAGAATGACTTGTTGACTTTGCGAAAGTTGGAAGAGACACTTCTGAGTGGAGGGATTGATGCTGCATTCATTGGGAAATACCCAGAGTTGAACAGGGAGTCACTTTCAGTGCAGCTTTCTATGTTTCGCCTGAACTACTCATTTAGCAACAGTGCAGAGGCTGCAGGGATCATTCGTGGATTGCCTGTAGAGGTACGTAGACTATTTGGGCAAGTGGGAAACCTGGTGAGGTTGCTTCTGGTAGTCCCTGTTTCATCCTGTGAGGCAGAGAGAAGTTTTAGTGTCCTCCGCAGGCTCAAAACCTGGCTCAATATCCTTAGATCAATATTCTTCCCATGTTTTTTATCAGTCGACAAAAATGTATGATAAGGCCTGCAATTAAAGAATTGTTTTGATATGTATCAGTTCAATACTGCCATTCAAAATGTATTTTCCTTTACAAATGTATATTTTTAGAAGAATTAAATACATTTCTGAATGTTTCGCAGTGTAGTTAATTTATGGCATTTTTCTGTTCAAACCATTAATGGATCTGTCAGGTTTTTGATATGTGTCCCCTCCAATGTTAAACTCGTTCCTACGCCCCTGCTGGGCAGAATCAAATCCTCAAGTACCTCTTTAACAATCACGGCACCTTGAAGTACATAAGCTTCGACCATTTTTGACTAATGCCATCGGCATAACAATTTCAGGAATAAATAACATGAATGCAATGTAGTGCTAACGCAATACATATTGTGGTTCAGTGTTGGTTAAAGGGGCGCAGGATAAATTTATCATCATCACAGAGAAATCTTAAGAATGATGCCGTTGCAGGCCCTTCTCACCGCTTGACAAGAAGTTCACTGACCCTTGGTTTAGTGGGAGGAGGCTGGCCAGCCAATTCCTCTCTCACTGCATACAACGAAGCTACACTGTCAGAGAGTCAGGGAGTAATTCAAGCCCTCGTAAGTCACCCATAATTCAACATGCCTCCCTCTCTTTAATACGGTCTGGCCTCTTCCGCTGTGTGTGTATGCGTGTGTGTGTGCGTGTGCGTGTTTAATGTACTTACATGGAGGACCACATTGGATGAAAGTGTTTCTTTATATGTTATGCTCTGGGCCTTTGTATTGCTAAGATGTATATGTTATTTTTCCTCCAAAAATAAATAGATAAATCATTAAATCGGGTGTTATAAATGGCTATGGTTTGGTTTGACTGTCATGCAAGATGGGGACTAGGTTCAGGCTTTGTTCGACATTAGGTATTAGAGGATTGCTATTGGAGGTAGTCATATTATTGTGCTTACAGAAAAAACACTTCAAATCCGTGAAATTCATATTTATTTTCTTTAATGGCAGCATCAATATTGTGTATTGCCTATTACATAATTGTATCAATGGCACCATGAATTCCTTAATTCAAAGAGGTATGTTATTATATCCAGGTCCAGTTTTATTTCACCTAGAAAATTATATGTCACAATCTTGTAAATCCTGCTGCTGCATTTTGAGAAGGTAAAATCATTTCAAAGGACTTGGACTTGATAATATCATATATAGGCCTACTACTAAATGCCATGGTCAAGTTGTTATATACAATTAAATATCATGGAAATCATGGAAATCATTGAATGATAATCTACTGACAATGTTTTTCATTAATTGATTTGATATTAATAGTTTAACTTGACCAAATGTTTGTGACGGAGAGACAGAAACTGATAACTATAGATTGAGACTCCACAGTTAACAGGTTACTTCAAAGGAAAAACCAAGTGAGTTTGAGTGTGGAGCCATTAACATTTTGGGACCTGACAGACAGAGCGAATAACCCTCGCAAGGGATCGAGAGAGTAATTCAAGCTTTCAGTCAAAGGCAAGCAATAAGCAACATCCTTCTCAGCAGCTGAAGTAGGAGTGCTTCCCAAAAATATCCAACTAACGTAGCAATGGGCAGCTGACCTCTTCATTGACTAGCTGTGTACTGATCAGCTAATTCGGTATCTGACCAGTTTGCCGAAACCCAGTTTGCCGACTCCAGTTTGCCGACTGGCTATGTGAATGGGTGTATCACATAAGCCTAGTCAGCACACGAAAAACCCACATTGCCGACAATAATAAACTATGGAAAATCGTACTTTAATAAATTGTTTCTATTGTCTAAGATAGCCTACCATGTACATAAATATGTTCTGATTATAAATGTAGTGTCGTAGTTTTTTATAACTATCGTATTTAAAAATAATTAATGTTCCATTGGTGGCGGCATAAATTAATACGATCGACCTTCACGACGTAGCCTACATGTGTGGCTGGCTTAGCCCAGGTTTGTGAATGTTTTCGTTTTTGCGTATGAAAAAGATATTAGAAAACACCAAGGTATCTTAGACAATAGAAACAATTTATTAAAGTACGATTTTCTATAGTTTAATTATTGTCGGCAACGTGGGTTTTTCGTGTGCCGACTAGGCTATGTGATACACCCATTCACATAGCCAGTCGGAAAACTGGGATTCGGCAAACTGGAGTCGGAAAACTGGGAGTCGGCAAACTGGGTTTCGGCAAACTGGCCTAGAACCGCTAATTCATAGTGAACAGATGTTTTCTGAAGGCAGAGATCGGAGTTGCTCAAAGGTATCGTTCAGTTAGAAGCTTCAGTCATTCACAGTTGGAAGGAAGCCTCACAAACTTTGATATTTAGACTACATGCTTCTTCTTTTTTAACCACAGCTCTGGTTAATAATCACTAACTTGATTGTGTCTAGCCTACCTATCCTTTGTATCCACATTAGAAAAAATCTTGGAAATGATTGTGGGTTTGGAAAAAATGTCAAACACATTCTTAATGACACTGGCGAATTCATCAGCATAGCCACTATCTATGCAATACAATAAAGGTTCTGCAAACGGTTTATGGAAAAAAATATAATTCAAACATTGAATTCGGTGAGAAATTTGCTTCCTCTACTCTATTCTCTGGGATATGGATAGGTAAAAAAAAAAAAACTTTTCTCCCCAATGCTGTGCAAGAGTCAAATGGCTGAGTGGTTAGAGCACTTGACATGAACGTAATAGGTTTTCACGTTTCATGTGTTTTTGCCACCGGTTCAAGCCTTGCCAGATGGTCTTGTTTCCTCCGTTCTAATGATAGATTTTTGATGTTCGAAGTCTATCGATCTCTTAACAGTACCTAGGCTGTATATTTCCCTCCTACAATATTTTGATAGCCTATTCATTTTGACAGTGTTGTGTTGTTGCTGGTGGGGATGCATGTTTCTTGATTCAGGCCTAGACAATTTTCTTATTTTATATTGTACTGAATTCACTTTTCAAAAACCCGCTGCCCAGAATCTTATCACATGTGTAAAAGTGTCAAATTGAATGACACATTAAATGTCAAATGAGGTTCCACACCATATCATTTGGAGGCGGTAAGGCAATAACTCTGAATGCTAATTGCGTAAAAAAGTCAAAGAAGATTGAAATCGGTCGTGGGACCATGAATATCCAGGAAGCATGTGGCATAATATGGACCTTCAACAGCCCTAGAGTCGTAAATAATTTGCGTTTTTACCATGTGAGTAATAAGGAATCAGCCAGACTATGTTGATGGGAAACATTCAGAAAGCCTTACCTGACCTAGTACTATGGAGTTTAATAACTTTGGCGCTTCCTATGTAGGTGAAATGGTTTTGGTGAACACCTTTTCCATTATTAACTGTTGAGTCCCTAAGAGGGTAGGTTGCTAAGGAAGTTATGCAAACTATGCTTTGGGAAACTAACCCCCAGGTCAACAACACATTTATAATAAGTAATAAAATGGTGTGTGTGTCTGTGTGTGTGTGTGTGTGTGTGTGTGTGTGTGTGTGTGTGTGTGTGTGTGTGTGTGTGTGTGTGTGTGTGGTGTGTGTGTGTTGTGTGGTGTGTGCGTGCGTGCGTGCGGTGCGGTGCGTGCGTGCGTCGTGCGTGCGTGCGTGCGTGTAGCGTGCGACAGTAGCGTGCGTGCGTGCAGTGCCGTGCGCACGCCTAAATGTGTGTCTGCATTCGTGATGCCCCGTCTGCATGGAGTCCGCCGGACTCGGGCCTAACCTTGACACCAAAGGTAAACCCGTCTTGCGCCCTGAAAGGCGTTCCATATAGGCAGAACTAAATGCTTGCCCAGCAGCAAAGCCGATAAAGTCAGCTTAATAATTTATCGGTTAGTGAGGTACTTGTGGAGCGAGGGCTTCCTTTTTGTTGAAGTGATTCACCACAGATGGCCTGCTAATGAGTCACCCAGGCGCACAGGAGTTCACACAAGAACACACTCACAGACGCACACGTTCCAGAATGACGCCCAACATTGCACACATGTGAACAGGCAGGTCCAGTTCGAGCCAGCTTGGTGAACGCGAGTGCATGTCCAAATGAATAAGAGGGCAGCTTAGCTTATTATTCAGAAGATGCTACAAAACGGAACCAGGCATTGCTCTGATACAATTGATACAATTCCATTGAACTTGATTGATAAAAGGTGTTTTATGCTAATTGAAAGTACCCCCCTATGTTCAAATGTGGCTTAATTGGAACTTAAGTGGGTCTAGCTCACTGCTGGGGTCTCACTGCTCAAACCTTGGCACGCATCACAGCACCATCCATTTGCCATCAATTATGTAATAAACACAGAACCAGATCTAATGTCCAACCCAACGTTTGTCTCCTCACTGTGTGACGCTCTTCTGGCTCAGCTGGTGTGCTTCCGCTGGCTCCGAGATGCTGTGTATTTTCAGGGAAGAATAGACCACATGCTACGCCTAATATTGTATAAGACAAAAACAGATCTGTTTTTCAACTATTGCTGGGATGAGATGAGTCTTGGAGATTATGCTTTCGACCCTTTTTTCAGAACTTCTTCTTGCTCGTGGCCTCAGTGATGGCAGAAAAAATAGTCTGTAATGAATTGAAGTGATTCCTCTGAGAAAGCCCATGGGACCTTCCATGCATAATGTTAATGTACCACTGCTGGAACATCACTCTTCAATCCTCTAGAGCAAAGTACACTGAAGGCACAGAACATTGTTTGGTTATATATTTTTTTACACACTTTTGTGTTTAAAAAACCTTGCTGGAATGCAAGGATTTCCCTGTGCCTATAGCAAGAGTTGTGGAGAAGAGCAGTTTCCAAACAAGGACAGCATAAATGCAAGCAGAGATGATTTCATGGAATTTGGGCACCTTATTCATCTCGTCTCTTGTTGTGGATATTCCATCATCGAGGGCATTGGCTGGGTTGCCCCCAGGGACTTGAAAGCCTCATGAAAAACTGAAAGTGAGCGTGGGTGAGTGTTTGTGGAAAATGGCTGGTTTACACAGCCTCACCCGGCCCGAGTCAGACTGATTGGACTCTGAGGCTGGGTGAGGCTGCACACCTGTTGCGCATTTAGTTATCAGATGTGCACAGGTTAAAGGTGTGCATGACATGCACCAGGATGTGAGTCCGATTAGCCTTAGAAGCAGTTCTGAAAATTTGCCCCTTATGACATCAAAAAGAATTCAAAAACGGCTTGTAAGGCTAATCCCACTCACACCTATGTGGCATGTCATTCAACCTTTACATCAGCCATTAACACACACAATCAGGGAGATCTCCTGCTTGGGAACATGGCGCACAAGGCCATGTACCACACTCCACCTGCCTGCCCCCTCAGTGGAGCAAAAAATAGCATACCTCCCTCCGACCAATCAAACACTTCTTTGGGTCGGCACTGAGAAGTAGTGTTTAGAGTTCCGTTCCCTTAAAGGAGAATTTCACGGTGGAGACAAGAATCTTTTTATAAAAGTTGATCACATAAATATCTAAATTTGGTGCTTCCTTGACGAGAAAAGGCGACAGTGACTTTTGGCGCTTGTCACTGACGACAACCCCACAATGGAACAAGTGGTTACTCCCTGAAGGACGGTACATAAAAGCCAATCAGCATTCACTCCCTGAGGACTGTACTAACAGCCATCAGCGATTCAGCCCTAGGAGTACATAACGGCCAATCAGCATTCACTCTGCAGTCCAGATGACGTCCAATGGGGAGAAACAAGTTGCCGTTTGGGGACTAATATTTAATAATATATATTATATAATATATGGTAACTATATAAATAATATAATATATAAAATCAGGGCCAAAAGCTGTGTGCGCACCTCGGACTGATATTATGAATTTAAGACTGCGCGTGTATCTGACGCACTCTGTACTCCCCACAAACAAGTAAAGTCGGGTATATCTCGGCCCACGATCCCTCCACGACACCTTTGGGCATACCCACCAAAGAGATGACCACAACACGCAACTCTGGATGAAAGCGGGTGAAAAGAGTATGTACTCTTGTCGAAACAATACGTGGGGACGAGGTCGGGACCCTGAACACGCGGGTTGGTTCGACAGTTCTCCGGTGAGTCAATACATTAACGCGACGACTGAGGAGTCAACCTAAACACCGTACATTGTTCCCATGATTTGCTTTTTTTTCAACAGCTATTACAAGCACCCGCCAACCATCAGATAGGTAGGAGTAATGCCACGGCGGTCTGTGCGGCCATCAGTGTCGGTACATGAATTTACAGCGGTCTGGTCGGGTACGGAGCAATGTAATGCGGCAGAGTGTGGGTTTGAAAATAAACACATCCGGTGTTTGATTCACTCCGCCATTGAGTTTGGAGGAAGAATTAGGGGCAAGAAAACGCTTGGACGTCCTGAAGATATAAGATTTGAAAACCAAGACGCTCAATGATGTGGAAGTACCAGAGCCCGGTTTCCCGAAACCTTCTTACAAAGGACCTTTCTTAACGCTACCGGTCCGATAATCGAACTCTACTACACAACTATCTCACACACACAACTATGAACATTCTCATAGTGTTCCCACACAAACACATCCTTTTGGCATCATCAACGAACATGCTTCATTTTCTACGCCCGTCTGTTTGGTAAGGTTTGGTCTGAAGCGCCGTAGAACCTCTTAGCACTAACGTAGATGTTCAGGAACTCCTGATGCAAGTCGCGCACTGTAACCTTTAGAAAATCCCACGTGTGCTGGAACTGCACCATGACAGTGTTGGTGTTCACCAATGGGTTAAATCAGAAAGAAAATAGTTTTTTTCAAGTGAAAGACCACAATTGGTCAAATAAACATATATGAAGTACAAAAGCCGAAATATTCACTAAGGTCTAAGATATCATAACATGATAGGCAAATAAAAGAATAAACATAGAATTGCTATTTATTAGTTATGACGCGCTAGGATCACGTTCATCACACACATTTTGATATACATCTATGTATTCTACCGTTAAACACAAGACAAACACAGCGAGTTTCGGCTTGTATGCTACACGCGCTAGCGGGCTCTGGTGGCAGCAAGTGTAATGAGAGGCATGAACACTAGGGAGAGAGGTGACCTACCGATAATTAAGTAATTTCTTTCATGATCTGTGTTGGCATTTGCGTGAGATCTGATTGACCATGTTTGCAATTCACATCATGATTCATCCCACGCAGAGCTAGACAGCAGGAAATTAAAGCTTTTGCGATAGAAATCCATGTGGCCAATTTGATATAGTCGTACTACTTGGCCTGAGGTGGGATGGCTCTGTCTGCTCAACAATGATGTTAAGTGAGTGCAACTAGGCGGATCAGGTGAAAAAGGTGTGGCTAATGCCACTAGGCTAAGAGACGGACGTTCAGCCGGAAGGTGGTGTGAAGTGCGGGCCACGGGTAGTAACCCATCCCAATCCACTCTGGCTCGTGATAAATTAAAATATGTTCAATTTAAGGGAATCGCTTTGTTCTTCCGACTAGCATTTCACAACACTAGAGGTCAAATCTCTCAATTCAATGGAATGGAAATAGATGGCAATATAGGCTTTACTCCTTCGATCTCTCCACAACCAATCCTTCCTAAATTACGTGGGATTTCCCCGGCATTGACGGCTGTCCAGGTCCAGCCCGCTACTTGAGCAACGTCCCCCTGAATTTAGGAACCACTTGGTCATATCATAAAATGTTATACTTAATACCGACTTATGCACCAATCAAGACAGACTCGGGTGATTCGTTTTTTCGCCCAGGCGTGCACTCTCCTCTGTTTTATTAATGGTTCTAGCTTGTGTTACCATGTTTTATTAAGCATATTACTATACTTGTAAAGACTGGCTTTAGTCTATCTGTGAGTGTATTTGGTTAATGATTACTAAAGTAGTTAAACCGCATTTCCATCATGTCTTTCGGTGGACGTTTTGGTCCAATTGACAGAAGCATTTCAAGGATACTCATGACTGAGAAAACCTTAAAATTACCTACATGTGGAGCCGAGTGCAGTTTAATCGACGAATTAACCGTTAAGCCTGGGTGTAGTTGATCTTATCCTAGATCCAGAACGTGCGACTGTGTCTGCACATCTTGGTGGTGAAATATGGTTAGACCGGCCTGGTTATGTCCTCTCGAGTTTGGATAATGGCCGACTACGTCATGCAGCTTTGGCTCTTAGGAGTACCAGATGGAGTCAGCGAGGCCTTCTTACGAGCGCACTCGGAGATATATATCCTAACCCCCACTCGGTGCTTAATGTAGTTGACCATCACAGCGGCTCCGTAGGATCGACCGAGTATGGGTGGGTGCTGTTTAAAACTGGGCACCATTTAATCACTCAAATGCGTAACGAAGATGTTGCAGCCTCACCCCTGCCCCGATCTCCAATCAGACTGATTCAGGCCAGGTGAAGCTGCTTAACCAAGCCATCAATCCACTTACACTCCCACACTGCATTTGTGTAGAATCTTTCGGACACAGTAGCCTGGGACTTGAAGAACACGGCAGAACCGGTATCATAAAGGAGATGAAGTGGAGTCCAACTAATGTG
>OLKM01000068.1:0-25308 GCA_900291075.1 Melanogrammus aeglefinus
ACAGTATCTATACTTTATATATATATATATATATATATATATATATATATATATATATATATATATTTTATATATTATATTTTCTATATATATAATATATAATATATATATAATATATATATATATATATATATATATATATAATATGCACATCACTTATAATATCAGGAGAGAGGTGGTGTGAATAGTAAGCCAGCTAATGGTTAAAACTGAACTGATTTTCAGCTGATAGAACTCAATCTCCATGTTATCTGTTTCGTCGGCTGGAAGCGACACAGTATTTGACCGCTGTTGTTGAAAAACGTTATATTCATCCTACCGAAAAAAAAGCATGCGGTCATATGATCCTAAGGATTAACAAATACAACTGTAAAGTGCTAAAATAAACATTACGGAGAAAAACGAAAATATAAAACGCGAGAATAAAGTCATGAACTTAGACTTAGGAGTTAAGACTGAATACAAAAAGCCCAGCTACATAATATCTAGGGTTATATAGAAAAAAGAAAAACCTCCTCCGAAATCCCAGTATTATGTGTATTATTTAGTTTTAACCCAAAAATAAAAGGAAATACATTTGATTACTGAACATCGAGCTGATATATAGTAATGGTGTTTTACGAAGTACAGCAGCTTCTCAAGATATTTCTTAATTGCTGCAATACAGAAACTTGGCAATTGCTTACATTGCTCGCCTTTCTCACAAGAACAAATAAAAACACAAAGAACATAGAACAACTGAAGGCACTGGACTTGACAAAAACACAAGAAGGTTTGGTCGTCGACATGCTGGCACAGCACAAGCAGTGGTGTCCGTGGGGCCCCCACTCTTACTGCAAACACGTCATCTCGCAACGCAACTGCCCCCCCCCCCCAACTCACCAACAGTCCCTCACACAGCCACCCATTTTTGGTTTTTCTCATGGCTCACCAAACGGTTAAAGAGTTAAAAGTAAAACACAATAAAACAAACACAGACAAAAAAAAAGGCCCAACTGTAGTCCCTTAGCGCACAAAGCTAGAGCAGTGGCCGATTTTTGTGTCGCAAGTCGAGAGCTAACTGCAGCCCGAGGCAACAAGCGGGAACCCAGGAGAAGCTAGCATCCGTGACCCTCTAGGGTGGAGGCCTGGCTGGGCTAACTCAGTGCGGTGAAGAAGAGAGCGATCGTGAGAGACGGCAAACGAGCCGGAGGACCCTGGAGTATATGTATGTGTCTTTACACACTGGGCCTCAGCCTTGAAACACAGCAGACGAAAAAAAACGAAAAAAAGGAGATAACTAATTGGAGGAGGGGAAGAAGAAAAGAAAAGAGGACTTGAGGAACATGAAAACAACAAAGAAAAAAAAAACGGGAGCGTCGCTGCCTCGTAGGAGGTTGGTCTGGAGTTATCACAAGTCCTAAAGCTCGGAGAGAAATGTCTTCCATGCGTCCTCCGTGCTGCACAGCAAGCGGCAGTTCTGAAAGCGTGAAGTTTTTTTTTTCAGCCAGGCGGGGGGGGTGGGTTGGGGGGGGGGGAGTGGGGAAGAAAGGGGGGGGGGGGGTGAGTAACAAGGAGGGAGACCCCTTTGTATTGATCGGGGGGGCATGGCG
This sequence comes from Melanogrammus aeglefinus, assembly GCA_900291075.1. NCBI lineage: Eukaryota > Metazoa > Chordata > Actinopteri > Gadiformes > Gadidae > Melanogrammus > Melanogrammus aeglefinus. Next base: position 1,593 of record OLKM01000068.1, read on the forward strand.
CGTCCTGCCACCTCCTCTCATCACCTCCTATAACCAGGTGAAGGAACCTTCTCCTTCGTCGATCTTGTGTCGCGGCGACGCACAGACGTCCATGTTTTCGTTGATTGGTATGTCGACGTCAGCCGCCTCCTGCAGGCAGCGAGGCATCAGCTCCTCTCCCGTCCACCCGCCATGGCTGCTCTCGCTCTCATCAGCGTGCCAGGTCCACGGTCGTGCCCGGAAGGCGTCCAGGTAATCCGGGAAAGCGGCTGCTGGCTGCGTCTGCCCATCAGAAAGCCGGAGAGAGAGTCACCTGATAACACAAACACAAGCCACACGGGGGATTAGATGCGGACGTGATTAGTCAGTTCGGAGCTCTGATTAGTTTGAATGTTTGTTTTTTTTTAACTTTGCTTCTAATCCAGGGAGATACATTACATTTACATTATTAATAAATTCAAGATGATTGTGTTGATTATAACATACTCTGTACATTTCAAAACGACAATCCTGTGTCATTTTCCACCCAATTGATATTAGCTTGTGAACATTTCTTTTTTTTATCCATGCCTCCTCTACTGTTATGTACTTGTATCGGCAACATAAAAAAAAAAACAATAAGGGAAATCTTCGGTTCCCTTGCTGGTGGCTCACCTGTGTCCATCTCATCCACGCTGTTGAGGAAGTCGTCTGGCGTGCGGGGGACGCTGTAGCTGCTCATGCCTCAGCACCGGCTGTCCGTAGCTCTCGTCGTACCTGGAGTGGTACGTTCCCGCTGCGAGAGAAACATGGCGCCATGCCGTTTAACTAATGGAGTCCTTTAGCAGAGCATGTGGGCATCTGCGTGCAGCTTGTATGGACGTGGCCTTTCGTATTGTTTATCCTTTCCCAAAGATAAATGTGTACGCGCTTCAAGCCTATTCCATTTGGACATTCCTACAATTTGGACTTGTTACTTGTGGTTTCAACATTTTTGTGGTTGGGCTGGATAAGGAGTGGAAAACAACTGATTTTGCAGGAACAACTTTCTTTTTATTATCCCACTGGAATTCACAGTGCTTGGCATAAACCGTACGGCGCGTTATTCATATAACAAACCAGCTGTCACAGTGCCTGTTACATCAGGAAGAACGTAGCCCTTGAGTTGCTTGCTGAAGGATGCCAACCAGGTTTTGGGCTTGAGGACTTCAGGATAATCAAAAAACCCAGATCCTTGGGGCAGGGAGGTAAAACACCTTGGGAATAGACTACCCTGGACCGACAAGACAACCCGCGGTCCCGCACCGGTGTAGTGAGGCATAGAGCGCGCACCTGCAATGCGTAGAAGGAGTTTCTCGCTGAAACGCGAGAAATTAACTTGATAACTGGTAACCCAACTGACAGGAAGGTGTGGTGTTGGCATAAGCTAGATAACACCCCACCTGCATGTAACCTGTACTACTTCTGTACTTTAATAAGAAGAAAGGAAATGGAACTGGAGAGTCAGAGAGAGGGGGAAAGAACGAAAGATAGGGAAAGAAAGAAAGAGAAAGAAAGGAAGAAAGAAAGAAAGAAGAAGAAGAAAGAAAGAAAGAAAAGAAGAAAAAGAAAGAAAGAAAAGAAAGAAAGAAAGAAAGAAAGCACAGAGAAATAGAGAGAAAAGAGAGAGAGACAAAGAGAGGGTGTTTGAGAAAGAATAAAAGAGAGAGAAGAGAGGGCGAGGAGGCGAAAAACTGAGAACAAGAGGAGACATTAAGAGAGCGGGGAAGAGAGGTAAGAGAGATGCAAGAGAGAGAGGATTTTGGACAGCCTAATACTAATTAGCAGAGAAGAAATATGTATCGCGGCCAATGGTCCGCAGCCAGCAAGATGAATAAGTCTCTATTGTGAGAGCCAGAGAGTGTCCGGGGGGTGGAGGGCTGTGGGGTGGGGGGGGCTGTGGGGGCCGGGGACCGGGAGGAAGGAGGGGGACAAATGAGAGAATTAGGGCCCTGGTCCACAGACTGGACAACATGTTCACATGGCCCGCTTTCTATTTCAGAACCACCAGTCACATCGGCTCGAGGCCCTGGACCGCCAGTGTAAACTTACATCCCATAATAGTCTCTGTGCGGCGTGACACTCGTGACCACGTGACCTGAATGAACACTTTCCAGCGTGTCTCCCGGCCGCTGTGCTCGTGCGTGTGCACGTTTGTTGTGGCGTTAGGGCTTCTCAGTGGATCTTGTCAGCTTTGTCATCAGACACAAACTAACAACGTTTATTCGCCTTTAACATGAGATACGATTATTTCAAGTACTTTATTAATCCCAGTGGGAAATGCCGATATACACCGCAGAAAGTAGACTAGCCTAGGTTTCACTAGAAATTTTAAATATCATAGGAACATGGAATAAAAGTTAAGTATATGTATGTTAATATATATAAAGTACGAGACACGTAATTTGATATACAATAGCTGTCAGTCATGGTGCTGGGATGCGCATATTTGGCCTGTTATGCCCTCCACACTCTTCTAGTTGTTGTAGTTTAGCGTCTGCCACTACTTTAGGCCTCTGCCACTACCCACCGTCGACCACAAGAGGCCGCAGTGCTCACACAGAGATCCCAGCGCCCCCCTCCCTGAACCTCTGATGACTTACTCATTTACCATGTGAACAGGGTTAAGCCCTGGGAAGGGCGGCTGGTTTGTTAACGGCTTGTTGAACCTCAAGAACCACATACTGAGACTCCCTCCCTCCTCCTCCCCTCTCCCTCCCCTCTCCCTCCTCTCTCTTCCTTCACGGGAAAAAAAGAGCACAGGCGATGACAAAGCCGAGCCAGAACAACAACTGTGTCGATCGCCTCCCACCTCCGCCATCCTATAACCCCCACACCCCTATGGGCTGAGACTTCATATCTCTGGCTGGCTGATATGGCCACACAGGTGCATGGTGTAAGTGTGCTGCAGTTTGTTCGTGTGTGTGTCTATCTATCTATGTAGATATGTAGATATGTATATGTAAGCATATATGTATGTATGAATGTTGTGTATGTGTATCTGTTTACGTGTGTGTGTGTGTGTGTGTGTGTGTTGTGTGTGTGGTGGTGTGTGTCGTGTGTGTGTGTGTATGTGGTGTGTTGTGTGGTGTGTGTGTGTGTGTGTGTGCATCTGTGTGCATCTGTTGTGGCACACGTGGTGTGTAGTGTGTTTATATCTGTGTGCACGGTGTGTAATATCTGTGCGCACTTGTACACTTGTGTGATGTGTGTGGTGTGTTGTCCATGTATGCTTGTTTTTGCGTGTGTGTATATATGTGTGCATGTGCGTGTTGTGTGTGTGTGAGTGGTGAGTGTGCACGTCCTGTTTGGTGTGTGCGCACACGCGCTGTGTGTGCACGTGCGTGTGTGGCGTGTGTGAGTGGTTGTGCGCGTGTGTGTGTGGTGGACGGACCTGTTGAGGAAAGGGGTCGAGCTGTGTTGGCGTCATGGTGCGCGGGCATCCTGGGGCCATGGGAAAGACAATAACAGAGGTTGGGGATACTGGCGGGGTCCTGCTCCCATGCTAGTGGGCCAGCTGGTTACGTAGCGCCAGCTCCTGGAACACCCAGGAAACAAATAAGAGTTTGATGAGCCGTTGGTAACATTGGGACGTCCGTCGTCGTCTCTATGAACACGTGGCGGAGAACAGTGGAAAAACGGCATCAGTAGTTTCTAAGAGAACAACGCATATCCGAGTTGTGGATGTGGATGGTTTATGATATGGAGATACAGTGTCTGAGAAGCAGTCAGTTGGTACTTATACACACACAACACACACAACACGCCAGAAGTATTAGTTACATAACAAAGAAGATAAACAGGTTCGTGGTTTCTCTGCTGGACCCACAGCGTCCGGAATAGGAACTCCCACGACTGGGGATGTTTAGGCAGGATTGAAAGGTTTCTGGTTCTTTCTTTCTTTCTTTTTTTTTCCTCCACTTGGAGAGTAGAGTCGTGTCCTTGACTGGGGTTGAGGTCAGCCGGGTTTATGTGCGCCGGCCCGAGATTTTCATTTAAACTCAGCGAGAGCCAAGGACAACATATGGGAGGCAGCCTCGGTGGGATGTGACGTGTGTACACACCGAGTGTTTGGATTAACCGCTATCTTAGCGCCTAGCGGTAGCCCTGGCGGTTTAGTGCAGGCCTGTATTAGAAGAAGGAAATGGAACTCCATGTCCTCTAGGAAAAAACATGGAGGAGGCAGTGGTTTTGAGGGGAAAGGGAAGGAGTGTGGGTTGAAGGCGGGGTGGGGGGGGCAGTATGACTTCGCATTAGCCTCTTTTTTAGAACAAGGTTTCAGGGTAGCCTCTGCTGTTGTTTTCCTGTTTTGTTAGTTGTATTTCTGTTTTTCCCTGTATCCCTCTTTCTCCCTTTCCTCTTTCTCTCTTTCTCCCTCCCTCTGGGTCTCTCTTCCTCTCTTCTGAGAGGCGCTCAGCAGGCCTAACTGTATGAACCATCTCTTTTACCTAACGCTTTCAGTAGCTCTGGTGCTCTTATTCCCGCTTTTGTACACTTGGTATTCTCTGTATCTTTCCTTTGCTTACTTAGCTTATGTGGGTGTTTTTATTCTCTTTGAGAGGCGCTAGGGGCTAATGATGATTTTACGCTCATTGAGCAACAGGTAGAGATGCTCTATTTTTGTGAGTCCCACAGACAGCAAATGTGGGCGGTGTAGTGATTAGGCTGATTGTAGGATCTGTACTGTAAAACAGCTATGTGGCTTTCTTTAATCGCACAGCACTCTTCTGTTTTTAATTTAATATAAATATATCTTTAGGACGACTGATCTAACTCGGGCTGTCTGGGCAATGACGGGGAAGTTACTTACAAACTCTCACACTTTTGCAATCTTGGGTTGTGTAATTATATATTTTGGGGTGTGTCCATGGCTTCCGGTCAAAAATTGAGCTTCCCCATATGTGTTGGTAGTTTGTTATTTCATAATCTGTCCATTTGTGAGAAAATGAAATGTGAGCCTGATGCCCTCAAGTCCCAAAATCGTTTTGGGGTAAACATAACTCTTTCCATAACTTTTATCAAATAGTATATAGTATGATAGTAATATAAAAAAAAACAATATTTTTGGGGAAATTGGTGAAAGACCAAAAGCTCAACTGGACCTGAGTGTGTCCTGCTGTTAGGGAATTCAAACCATAACCCATGTCAGCTAGTAGGTGTCCCTATCCTTTATAAATTCATAATAAAAACCCGCTCAATGAGTATTTCACTTTAATACAACATCCTAAGAGACAACCAGTAGAGGCTGTCTTTCTGGAATCCACCCCCCTCCCTCGGGCAAAGACTCTCTTTCTATGCGTGGCTTTGATTGCACGTGGGGGCCCATCCCAAACAGTGATTTTCAAAGTAACAGCGTGAAGCTGTATGTAAACAGACAGAGCGGAGCCCTCATTCATAAAGTGTGAGCTGGTGTTTTCTGTTGGTGTGTGACACAGCCTTGAGTAAATGGCTCAACCGCACCACCAGCGTGGGCTCCGCTGTTCACACAGCATGTCAAGGAAAGTGATAAAGGGCTGGTGACTCACCAACCCTCCACTGTAAACTATACCTTACATCAATTAAACTGCCGCCCCATCAAACTCTGCCGGCAGAGTGAAGAGGCCCATGGTCGGAGGGATGTCTGCATTCGAAGATTCACCCATTTTTGTTGATGTTTGGTCGATGGACTCTTAAGGGTTACGCACACTTTTTAAGAGATTAAAGTTCCCCTCAAATCTTTTCATGACTTCCCCAGCACCCGCTTAAAACAAATATTGCTAGTTGTTAATTTAAATGATTGCTAGTTTAATGACTGTTGACACACACACACACACAACAACACACACACACACACGCACACGCACACGCACACGCCGCGACTGTTGATGAGTTGTTGTGTGTTACAAACTTTCACAAAACGCTTCTTGTCATATCACTGATGCCCTTTACTTGTAAACTGACCACATACTGTTGGTTGTCATGGTGACCGTGTCTGGGGTGTTTCATCATCCCTTACCTGTGGTCTTTGTCTGAGAAGCTCCTGCTGTTTCAGCCTCAGTCTCTCTCCCTTCTCCAGCCTGCCTGTAGCCTCAGCTGGCTGTTCCCTCCCATGATCGCGCCTGGGCAGCGGGCGCCGCCTGCTTTCACCGGTTGCACTCTGGGTAATCCGCTGCTGGTTCAGAGCTGCAGTAAAGGGAGGGGGACAACAGGAATTGTCAACTCAAAGCAACCTGTGCATCCCATTGATAGGCTAGACAAGGCAGGAAAACCGAAATCTGCAATGGGCTAAGGAACTAGCATAAGCCAGCTGTAATGCTAACACCCTCCACAAACCATCCATTTTTGACAATGATAGGAACTGGGAAAAGCAGAATGGTTGTACTTGAAGGACCACGGTCTACCTGTGTTAAAAAAGAGAAAACATCTGCTCTTAATTTTTTCACGAGAACGATATGAAAACAAGCAAGCAAGACGCCAGCTAAAGATAAATCTCTAGCTAGCTTGATGTCCACTTCAACCTTCATGGCCATTTTATCTTTTAAATAGTAGAGAACAGTGAGTCAGGTCCGTACAGTTATAATTAATCCAACTGGTTTTTCATGATTCAACATTTGAATAACTGGCATTGAACGTGTGAATACGTTTGTTTTGTTTAACAGGCTCCAATTACAATCACTCATTTAGTTTTTTGTCTCGAGTGACCCGCCCCGGACTCACAACAAGCCGTTCAGCGAGTAAGCCGACTTAAGAAACCGTCACAGAGAGGAGGAGGTGGACGACGACGACGACGAGGTCGTCCAGAGACGAAGCCGCGGAGCAGGTTGTTGTCGCCGGGGTTGACAGAAGAGCCTCTCTGTTCCTGTAAGACCTGACCTCCCACAGGGCTGTATCCCGCTCTCCCTCGCCTTGTGTCTCTCAGACAGGCCTTTTGTTAGCTCTGCAGCACGTTGCCTTACGCACATGACTGCCCCTCATTGTCTTCCTCATTTACTTCACGACAAACCGGCTACAGATCATCCCTCTCTCTCTCTCTCTCTCCACACAGAGGAGCCCTTGCCCCTGCTTAATCCTAGCATGTGGTCTGTGCAACACACTCTAGTTAGGATTCACTGAGCTGAAGAGGCACGCACACACACACACACACACACACACACACACACACACACACACACACACACACACACAACACACACACACACACACCACACACACACACACACACACACACACACAAGACATACAGACAAGCGCTTGGACACGCTGACAGACATGCAGTCAGGCAGTCAGAAAGACAGACAGACACACACAAAACAAGCACACACACACACAGACACAATGATACACGCACAGACAAACATACACACACACACACACACACACACACACACACACACACACACACACACACACACACACACACACACACACACACACACACACACACGAACAGCACAGGTTTTCCAAATTTACAAATGACCTCATTGTTCCAAAACATTTAGTTGGCATCTTGTTAGCATTATGTTTCAGAGTGGATGAAGTGAAACAAGGTGATCGTATCAAACACTGAGTACCTGTTTTCAATATCAATGCTTTGTTTGTTTGAAGGCGGGTAAAAAAGCTCAACAGCTGGTACCCCAATAAAACCTTTTGGTACACAGCACCCCCAGATGGGAGGAGTGTGGTGGTAGTGGGGTGGTCCTTATAAACACCAGCCAAAAAAAACCTCTTGATTTCTTGCAACTTTTGCATGTGAATTAGGTCACCGGATCTCTTGTGATCAGGTCGAGAGAGAGAGAGAGAGAGAGAGAGAGAGAGAGAGAGAGAGAGAGAGAGAGAGAGAGAGAGAGAGAGAGAGAGAGAGAGAGAGAGAGAGAGAGAGAGAGAGAGAGAGAGAGAGAGAAGAGAGAGAGAGAGAGAGAGAGAGAGAGAGAGAGAGAGAGAGAGAGAGAGAGAGAGAGAGAGAGACGTCTTAATTGTTCACCTGCTTCGGCAATGTAAATTTTCTCATGCCAATAAAGCTTTTTTGAATTTAATTTGAATTGAGGGAGAGAGAGACCAACAGAGAGAGAGCGCGCGAGAGAGAGCGCGCGAGAGAGAGCGAGAGAGATATACCGGTACTCACGCACAGACAAGTGAATCGGGCTGGGCCAGCGGTGGTGTTACAGTAATGGAACCGGTGACTTGGGGTGTTTACTTATTTGCTCGAGGCGACAAGGAAAACAAAGGCTTGACAGGGCCGTGGTTCTCATGCTCGGGGGGGTGGGGGGGCTCGTCACCGCGGGGCCCCGGCCTCCCCGGCACCTTTCTCATCATCAGTCAATCATTGTCTGTTTACACTATCTCTGGAGCTCAATGGACCCCAGCTCAGGGGCCCTCCCCCGACAACACCCAGCTCCCCCCCCCGCTACCGCCTCCAACCGAGGGTTGCTCAACCACACATGCGCACACACACACACACACACACACACACGCACGCACGCACACACACACACACACATACACGCACACACGCACGCACGCGCACACACACACGCACACACTCAGTGGGACGGGCAGAATAACTTGTGTGAATGTCAAAAGGTTTCAGTGCTCCTAAAGGCATGTAGTCAAGAAATTAATGTGATCAAATCTGACAAGATTAAATTATCAAAAGGGGATGTATTGAAACATCAGCTTCAGAGGTCACTTTCTCTAGTGCAGAACCGACCCAGACGCAGAACTGGCTATGTGCAGATCTGACCCCGGAGTAGGGCTGCTCGATTACGGGTAAAAATCATATTCACGATTATTTTGGTCAATATTGAATTCCCGATTATTCAAATGATTATTTTTTGAGATCGAAAACATGTTGTATTTATTCAGCATGTCCCTCCCAAAAAAAATTGGGCGAAATTTCGCCTTAGAAAAATACACAAAATGGTCAAAAAGAAATTGTTCTAATCTTAAAATAATCTACAGATATGTATCCAGCTGTTCCGCCCGTTCTATAAAAAATTAAATAAAATAATAATAATCTATTGTTAATTTTGTGATCGTTTGACGCTGAAATCGAAATTGCGATCAAAATTTGATTAATCGCCCAGCCCTACCCCAAAGCCGGTCATCTGACCCCGATGCAGATCTCCTGTGCCACAAAGGCGTGAAAGAGGATGTTGGATACATGTTCACAACTGTTCCACTTTAAAGGGGCGCAGGGGGGAGCAATCTACCGGAATGTATGCATGCATCTACAGACACACAGACACACACACACACACACACACACACACACACACACACACACACACACACACACACACACACACACACACACACACACACACACACACACACACACACACACACACACACACACACACACACACACACACACACACACACACACACACACACACACACACACACACACACACACAAATATACACACACACATACACACAGGATTCAAGATCGCTGTGTCGAGGTACGCGCACGCAATGTTCCTCCAGAGTTTCCACTGTGCTAAGAAGTCAAGGTCTCTCTCTCCCTCTCACTCCCTCTCTCCCCCTCTCTCTCCCACCCTGTCCTGCTCAGATCAGACAGGCGACTGGAGCTGGTGTCAGTGGTCTGGAAGCGGGGGGGGGGGGGGGGGGGAGATTAAAGAGTACAGGTTCAGCTCTAGGCCACACTGATAGAATTATACATGCATAGACAAACACACACGCACACACAACAATCTGCTCCAACACTCTTTACTTCTCTCTTTCTTTCTTTCTTTCTTTCTTTCTTTCTAGTGTAAACATAAAGACAAGTGAGAACTTGTGTGTGTGTGTGTGTGTGTGTGTGTGCGTATGTGTGTCTGAGAGTGTGTGCGTGATAGCTCTTATTGTGTGTGTTTGTTTGCAAGCGTACTCGTCTGTGTGTGTGTTTGTGTGTGTGTTTGTGTGTTAATGTGTGTGTATTTGTGCTGGTATGGGTGTGCTAATGTGTGTGTGTGTGTGTGTGTGTGTGTGTGTGTGTGTGTGTGTGTGTGTGTGTGTGTGTGTGTGTGTGTGTGTGTGTGTGTGTGTGTGTGTGTGTGTGTGTGTGTGTGTGTGTGTGTGTGTGTGTGTGTGTGTGTGTGTGTGTGTGTGTGTGTGTGTGTGTTAGAGGGGGGATTTGGGCCCAAGCCAGAGTGCGGGTGGCGGTGATAGTCGCAGTGGGAGATAAGACGTAACGCCGTCTGCCTTTTGTCTTCTCCACGCACCTTTGCAGCGCAACTCGCCGCCAGTACAGCCCCCTTATCTCTCTCTATCACGCTGGGGGACTTTTTTTAAGCCGCAGTGCGACCAGGGGCCGACCGTGGGGCCGTCTGACGCAGAAAAGGCCGAACTGGGCTCACTGCTTTGAAGCCAGTGCCAATATTTGCAGACTGTCTATTTAACAAGTCAAATGACTAATGAAAAGCAGAGAGAATAACGGGGAGGTTTCCGGGTAAGGTGTTCTTTCTCTGAGATAACAATTGAGGAATAAATAGTCTGGAAGTGAAGCATAAAAACTGACTCTTATCTCTTCTTTGTTTTGGTTTAAATGTTTGGTTGCTCCTGTAAGATCTGGGATAAGAAGTACAGCGTCGACTTTTGTGTACGTTTTGGGGGTGAAGGATCGTCTATTTGTTGAACAGGTTAGACTGAGGCCAAATTTCTTTTTCAGATTAAGGACCAAATCTATTAGGTTTTACTTGCGTGCAAATGAAACAAAAACAAAAGACTCTGTCATGTTCTTGGTGGAGCGCCCATGGTTACACACATAGTAGTCAGCAGAATTGGCAGGAGTGGAAAAGATGACCACTTGATGAGCATGACATCGTCATTAAACCAATGCCAAAGCAGAGGCTAGTTGTTTTAGCACTTCCAACGGTCAGATTGGTCAGATTGCTAAAGGAGCTATATTCTAGTTTACATACTGTACATGCTAATGATCATCCTAGCTAAGGTTGTAGAACAGCATTAAAAGAAGAATACAACACCACTTCAACACAAAACCATCTTATAATAATGATTTTATAATCTTTTCCTTTTGTACAACTGTATGCCTAAGCACAGATTGTTTACAAGTTCACCGTGTGCGCGTGTGCGCGTGTGTGCGTGTGCGCGTGTGCGTGCGCGTACGTGTTTACCTGCACGGGCACATCTGTGTGTATGTCTGTGTTTGTGTGTGTGTCTGTGTTCCTACACACCTCCCCTCCTCCCTCTCCAACCCTCCCCCTGTTTTTACATCAGCGCTCTTTGACTGGAAATGTCTGCAACAGATTAAGAGTTGGAGCGCAGAAGCGGCCTGGCAGATATTCAGGTCTGTCTGCAGCAGAGTTCTGCCTGCGCTGGGCCTCATACAGGGGGCCCGGGCGGAGGGGAGGAGGAGGGGGTAGGGTAAGGCTCAACTAAAGCAGCGCTACGCTAAAAGACACATGAAGCTAACTCAAGCTAGCACTCATTAGCAGCAGCAACAGCTGGTTTATGATTGCGGGGGCAGCGGCTTGGAGTAGCTCACTGGCGCTACCCAGTTCCTTCCCATGCCTTGTTGACACAAACAACTTGTTGTTTAGGCGGAAAAACCGAAGAAGAAAGTTTGTCAGGCACGTATTGCATTGCATTTTCGAAAGCCCTGTGAGCAGTTACAAGCTAGCCGTTGGCAGGAGCACGAGAGAATGTACAGAAACAAACGGAAGATGTGAAGAGTCTTTTTCAAAATGGAAGCTAGTCGTGACACACTAGAGTCTCTTTCTATCACGTAAGAACACCAGCAGGCGCGGAAGGGGTTAAGCCAGCCGCCCCTCCAGTTCAGGGGCCCACCATGTGTGTGTTCAAGACTTGTAAATCTTCAAAGAGAAGAGTTGGAGCCGCCATCCCGGGCCAGCTGCCCCGCTCCTCTGGTTACGCCCGTGCACGTGCACTTTCGACGTGCACGAGCGCTCTCCCCCTGTACGTGCCCCCACAACGCTTCCTCCTGTGCACTTTTACTCTTGCACTTGCATGCTCCCCTACCGTGCACGAGCACGGTCACTTATTACAAGTGCACTACAACTTTCCGACGTGCACCGACAGTTTTCCCCCCCTGTGCACTAGCACTCTCCCATGTGCATCACTTTCCAGGCATGGGCGAGAGAGGATGAGAACACAACCTCGCCTCGCTAAAGAGAGAGAGAAGTGGCCCCACCGCCTGGGCAACAATAACAGTCAAATTAAACAGATCACAGGCCTGTGTGCTTGTTCACACATGAACCTGGTGGGACGGGCGAGAGAGAGAGAGAGCGAGAGCGAGAGAGAGCGAGAGAGAGCGAGAGCGAGAGCGAGAGCGAGAGCGAGAGAGAGAGAGAGAGAGAGAGAGAGAAGTGTGTGTTGGGGGCGGGGGGGGGGGGGTGGGAGAGCTGGAGCGTGAGTGAATCGCAGTGACATAAGCAGGAGAGAGAGAGAGAGGTGGAGCGAGAGGGAGAGAGAGTTCTCTCACCACATTCACACAGAGGGATTAGCCCATTCCCATGGTGGTAGAGGGAGAGAGAGAGAGAGAGAGAGAGAGAGAGAGAGAGAGAGAGAGAGAGAGAGAGAGAGAGAGAGAGAGGGAGAGAGAGAGAGAGAGAGAGAGAGAGAGAGAGAGGAGAGAGAGAGAGAGAGAGAGAGAGAGAGAGAGAGAGAGAGAGAGAGAGAGAGAGAGAGAGAGAGAGAGAGAGAGAGAGAGAGAGAGAGAGAGAGAGAGAGAACACACTGTTTACTTTTACCTGGGTCTGTCACTGTTCAACCAACAACACACACAGCTAGCCTACTAGCAAGCTTGCTGTGAAGCTATCTGTGTGCGTTGGATTAATGTCTTACTCAGCTGTTGCTGAAACACTATATAACGACCAACCAACGGCCTGGCGCCATGTTTCCGCTGTTACGACGTCTCAGGCGCAGGCTAGGCGAGGAGATGGGAGTGTGTTGAAATGTGCTATTAAGAAAATAGGGGTTTGACCTAGCGAGTCCAAAAAGATCTTTCTGTATCAGGGGAGGGATTTGTATACAAATAGGGCTACCGGTATATGTTTTTCTGGAGAGAAAAAGCACTGATTTAAGGAAATATATCAAGATTTCGACATAGGGCAAAGTTGTGATTTGGATTCTTAACTTTTACAACAGAACTGTACTCATGAGTAAATATAACATTAACTACAATATGATCACTTTCTTTTTCAATTTCAGGTCTCTCTAAATAACCATGAAACCCTTTCAACAATGTAAACACGAGGTGTGGTGGAGCGTACCAAAGCGTGAGTCGAGGCGGGGGTCCAGCCAGGAAGTGGTCTTGTTCTTGTGATTAATGTAGTAAATTTCCCCCTCTGATGTAATGGCCTGTTCCCAGCCGTCGGGAAGCGTACCTGTGGGTCACCCAGACAGATGGGACAGTTAGTTTAGTCCGGGACACACAGGCTGAATGGTCTTCCCTCTATAGGAAACCTTACACTACAATTATAATCTACTTTTTGCCACTTAAAATTGGAGTGGAATCTAGCAGATGTGTGTTATATTAGACCGAGAAACGATGGCAGGCTATCAAAGCAAGTCTTGCTTGTTTTTTATGTTAATAAACGTTCTGTTTTATTTCTTCTACACATAAATCACGTTGACTTGAAGTATATCACAATGGGATTTTGTTTTTGTGTGTTCGCTTTACTACACCCCACGCACACACGTTTCAACAGCTGCTACGTTGTTGTGTAAGCGCAGGTGAATCCTTCAACTAAATTAGCGTTAATAATTATTAAATTACCACCACTCTGCTAGAAAGAAAACATGACATTTGGGGGGAGAGGAAACACACGCACACACGCGTGCGCACACGCACACACACACACACACACACACACACACACACACACACACACACACACACACACACACACACACACACACACACACACACACACACACACACACACACACACACACACACATCCATACATACAAAAGACAGGAAAAAAAGGTGAAGCGCCCCAATCCCTGTGCTTGGGAAAGGCTTTGTAAACGTGTCAGGCAGGACCGGTCACGTCCGACGCTAGGCTAACCCCCACCCAGGGCAAATTCCAAGCAGTCCCACGGAATAGCCCCACACCGGGCCTCTGCGACGTGTATGAACTGAGCTCCCCCCAACCCCCTTCCTTAATATCTCAAGGTCATAAAGACTGGGGGGACTTAATCACCGGTACTTGTGCTTAATAATAATTATTATAGACCTGTTAACTTGTTTGTCGATGTGATATATAGGATATGATAAACTATATTTTATGTGAAACAGGGGGGCAACTCAATGGTAAATGCAAGGAGTTAAGAGACGCTAGTGATAAAACTTTAAAAAAAAACTTAAATTGTTAAACAACACATATTGAAAACCCCCTCCTCCAAGGTGCCCGGACAGGCGTGCTTTATGTATGCGAGATTTGACGACAAACAGTCTTAATATGGGCAAGGCTCTTCCTGTCAAATTTCATGTCGCCACAGGAGCGTCTGCGTCACGCACCAGTGGTCGGGTTCATGAGGCTCTGTTGGGGGACGGAGACGGCGCTGGGGGGCGGGGCCTGGTTCATCTGCAGCAGGGCCTTCCTGGGGTCCTGCCACGTGGTCGACTGGTCCAGGTGACTGAAAGACAACGAGATGACGAGACAACAACGCGACGTGAGGAGATGACACCGAGGAGACAAGAACGAGTCGGATCACAGTTAGAATTGCGGAAAGCCTTATGTCACTCTACTTCAGTTAGGGTGCTCGACTCGCAGCAGTGACAGTCATCAACACCCTGCAGTGTCCTGAGTCAGCATCCCTGATGAAGATGCCTTAAAATGCTTTTAATCTGAATTCACTTCAAACCCAAATGGATAAAAGCATCTGCTTCTAAAAATACTAAATAGTAGTAAATGGTCATTGATTGACTCAGGCTTCTAGGGTTAACCACCGTGACCACCAATTGGCTCAATTAAGGCTTTGTGCCATCTTCTTAATCTTCTAAGTCTTCTAACTTAACCCATCCTAACCTCAACTGACCCGTACTGGCAGATGTAGCCAGTAAGCTAAGACGTTTGTTTCGGCCGGCTTGACAAAAAGGACAAAAACAACGATATACATGTAAAAAAAAAAAGTATAATGGTAGAATTTCCATACATTTCCCCTTAATAACACGGGTAAGAAGGTTTAACGTTCAGAAGGTGGTGGAGGAAGTGTCATTGAAAACAGTGGTTGGCTGCCCGGCTCTTTGTTGCCAAGGACATTCATCACCAGAAACCAGTGACCCGGAACGTCAACCCATTAAAAACGTCAATAATGACTAAAATTTTTTCGCAAACAATCAACACTTTGCTGTTTTTCGCCGCTACTTTTTTTCGACATTCATCCCATGAGAGACATATCAATGATCCATCCAAAAAGGAAAGAAAAACAAATTCCTTAAAAGAAAGTTTGAACAACTTCAGACACGGTTTTGCCCATCTAATTACGTCTTGTCTTGACTGGGAGAGAGGAGGAGGGGAGTGGATGGGTGGGGGGGGGGAGAGAGAGAGAGAGAGAGAGAAGGAGAGAGAGAGAGAGAGAGAGAGAGAGAGAGAGAGAGCAGAGAGAGAGAGAGAGAGAGAGAGAGAGAGAGAGCAGAGAGAGAGAGAAAGAGAGAGAGAGAGAGAGAGAGAGTGAGGAGAGAGGAGAGAGAGACAGAAGAGAGAGCGAGAGAGAGAGAGAGAGAGAGAGAGAGAGAGAGAGAGAGAGGTTGGGTGGGGGGTGGGTTGGTGGGAGGGTTGTGACCAAAGCATTGTGTAGCTCTCTCTGAAGGCATTGATAATTAGTGCTTTGTTGGTTCTTGTTGCTTGATCAAGACGGAAGGCTAATACAGGAAAGTTTCTCTCCCTCTCTCTGTCTCTGTGTCTCTCTACCACTCTATTGAGGAGGGGGGGGGGTTAGAGTAGGGTGGGGCTGGGGGGGTTGGGGAGGGGGGTCAATCCAGGGGCTCAAGGCAGGGGGTCCCCCTCAGCTTTTTCCTGGAAGCGGCCTGGACACTTTGGAGTGCGAGAGGCTTCAACAATCCGGCGCCACATTTACAAAGCTTTCACCTGCTGGACAAAGGGCCCGTCTGAGCTACGACCTCCCAATCCACGCCATTCAGCCCCCCCAACCCCCAACCCCCGACCCCCCCCCCCCCCCCCCCCCCGTTTAAAGGGACCTCCGTCGTCTTTAATGCAAATGACACCGCACACCGTGCGCTAATGGGGGGGGGGGGGCGCGCAGTACGTTAACCGCGCAGTACGGCACCGCTCCCCTCTGATTTGTGCCTCAAATCAAAATACAGAAAATAATAATTTCACTCTTACAAAACATTCCATAACAGCTGGAGAGAGAGAGAGAGAGAGAGAGAGAGAGAGAGAGAGAGAGAGAGAGAGAGAGAGAGAGAGAGAGAGAGAGAGAGAGAGAGAGAGAGAGAGAGAGAGAGTGAGTGAGTGAGTGAGTGAGTGAGTGAGTGAGTGAGTGAGTGAGTGACTGAGAGAGAGAGAGAGAGAGAGAGAGAGAGAGAGAGAGAGAGAGAGAGAGAGAGAGAGAGAGAGAGAGAGAGAGAGAGAGAGAGAGAGAGAGAGACAGAGAGAGACAGACAGACAGACAGACAGAGACCCAGAGGTTGCAGGGCCACTCTGGTAATCCCAGGCTGTTTGTCTGCTCTCTCTCCCAAAGAGATAGAGACAGACTGACTCAGCACTCTCCCCCTTACCACACACACACACACACACACACACACACACACACACACACACACACACACACACACACACACACACACACACACACACACACACACACACACACACACACACAACAACACACCCACACACACCCACAAGCCCATTTTGAAGCCTCTTGTTTATGCTTTACTAATCAAAGGAGTCCCCCCCCCCGAATCACCACACACACACCCTCCCCCCAACTAGCCTATTCTCTCACGCACAACCACACAACCACACACACACACACACACACACACACACACACACACACACACACACACACACACACACACACACACACACACACACACACACACACACACACACACACCAAGCTGTAACTGCAGAGGGGCCCCATGAGACAGGTCACGGGGGGGAGGGGAGGGGAGAGAAAAGGGGGAGAGAGAGGAAACAACAGCGCTACGGAAACAGTCCCGTGCGACCCTATTGGCTGTTGGAGTTGCTGAGGTCCTGTTACACTCCCCGGAACTCCACCCCCTTTTTTTAGCTCTTCCAACTCAGGAAACCATCCCATTTACAATGGGGGGTGGGGGAGGGGGTTGTCCTGCTAGACCCTGACCCGTTCCGATTGGTGCTCCAGGACTCGAAGATGATTCCTATTGGAGCAGTGTGCCCGGAGTCGGAACCACAACACAACGCTGGCCACATTCTCTCACCAGACGACCCCCCCCCCCCCCACACACACCACAGCACCCACCACACACACACACACACACACACACACACCCACCCACACACCCACACACACACACACACACACACACACACACACACACACACACACACACACACACACACACACACCGTTATTATCGTTATTATAATAATATCAGTAACACAGAGAACAGATAAAAGTTACAAAACAAAAAAGGCTGGAGCTGAACAATGGTGGAGCGGGGGGGGAAGCACAAGGCTGGCTGTGTGTGCGACAGAGCAGAGATAAAACACCAGGTGCCTGAGTCTCTCCCCCTACAGAGCCTCCCTGTGTGTTCGCAGTCGTCGTCGTGGATCGCTGGGCGACGAGGAGTGGTAAATGAGTGACCAACGGCCGGTGATTCATCAGCCAGTTTTAAAGACTAAAACATAATCCATTCACCGTCTTCAAAAGTGTACCGCCGCATTACTGCCCTAGACCCAACCTCAAACATGGCCCCGCCACCATGGCAACGGCCACGGTAGTTTCCCTGAAAAGTGACTGGTTTCCCGAGAAAGTCGGAACCTGGCACGTTTTATCCCCGTACATAACATAAAACGGTCAGCCGCGGGTTTAAGGGTAAGTCTATTGATTACCCAGGCAGATCCTTAAAAAATAGCCCTAGTTTCACTAATCAGATTATTACATGGAGAGAGAAAGCCGGTTAAAGAACAGCTAGCTTACTACTAGCTACTGACTTGGCGCCTAGCCGTATGGGTTCCCTCAGCCTTTTTTCTTCCCCTGGCCACGAGCAAGAGCAGTTATGATGAACCAACTGCTACCGTTTACAAGATTTTAATCTGAAGATTTAAAAAAAAAAAAAAAAGCCCAACCCATTGAGGAATCCTGTTCCTCGATAGAATTGTGATAAAAGATGGTTTTGTAAAAAAAAAAAAAAAAAAAAGGGTTAGCTTTTTTGGCAGTGAAACAAAGAGAGGCCTCTGTCAGCAGCAGGGTAGCCCACCAACTCATACGGTTATGAGGTTGCCGAAGTCACGCACAGACACATCAACTGATTATTCCTGCCTTAAAGTGTGTGTGTGTGAACGGAGCAAGTTCCTACGTGACCCCTGGGCACAGCCCCGCCCTACGCTCTCTGTGTTTGTGTTTACATGTCCTGCTGATAAAAAGCACAAAACCTCCGCAGGATAGCCAGACCTACCACTCACGGCCCCCTACCCCCACCCCACCCCACCCCACCCCCCACACCCCCATCTAATCACCCCTAGGGAAAGACAGACCAAACTGGTTCCAGCTTGTTGTGGTTTCTTGGTTATGGTAACATATCTGTATGTTATTTCGCTTTGGCCATTAGGGCTGGGCTGGGTCAAAGCGTGGCCCATGACAAAAATATATGGTTCACCGAAAAGTTGTTCAAATATAGCCAAGACCAGTATTTTTGTACGGCAGCAATCTAGCACAATAGTGACAGTCAAAAAACAAATGGGAATGTGTGGCTTTGTGGGAATTAGGAATGGAGACTCAATTTTGACCCAAAAACCCAAACAATCCATTTATTTTCTCCGTTAAAACGTTAACGATCACAAATACAAATTCTCGCCTGGTCATAGTTGTAGGGGAACTTTTTAAATAATGCGACTTGGCAGAAATCATCAAAAGCACAACACACACTTTGAATGCGTTAAAAAAACAAAACAGTTTTCTTAAGGGGGGAGGAGGGGACTGAAAGCAGCTTGGTGGGGGAGTTGTCGTTCCAGGGTGACAAGATAGATTGCGATCTCCCTGGCCCTGACTGAGCTGGAGGCAAGGAGCCTGCAGCTTGCCTTGCAGAATTCTCCCCCAAGCTGTCATTACTGTGGCTTGTGAGGGGACTCGATCCACCAGCAACTCCACGTCTCTCTGAGTGATGGCCCAATTATCAAGGTGCTGTTTATTGTGGCAGTGTTATTTATAACGCCACATGTGCAAAAGGGGTCGTTGGGGGTGGAGACTTCACATAGAGGCTAGGCCTGATGTCACTAGGGTTACTGAAAGTGATGTGGCAAGGCGAGTGTCCTCTTGAGACACAGACAGTCAGACAGACAGACAGACAGACAGACAGACAGTCAGACAGTCAGAGTCAGTCAGACAGACAGACAGACAGACAGACAGACAGACAGACAGACAGACAGACAGACAGACAGACAGACAGACAGACAGACAGACGGCTCAACTGCGTTAATCAGTTCCGGGCCGCGCCTGATTTCACGAGAATTCAGGAGTTATGTGCGAGTGACGGCAGTAAAGCACAAATAATGTTGAATCGGGGTTGGTCTGAACTGTGGAGTGTGTATCATAGACACTACACATGATAAATTGAAGCCAGCTGATGCCGTTGTTGTTGTTGCTGCCGAGAGACGTAAACAGGAGAGCCTCGGTTCATGGAACCACAATGGCTTTCCCGCCACGAGAAGGCTTTTGTTTTTCTAGCGATGAAAGCGATGTCCATGGCTGTGTGGTGTAAAACGGCACCACTGAGCACCACTTCCAAGAGGTGCTGGTCGTACAGTTCTAACAAAAGGAAGCAGATCAAAGCTGGTTGGTTGTTAAACTCAGACTGAGCGCAACATTCGCCAGACCATAATAAATACAGGGGTCAAATGTTGTGTGTGTAGGACGGACAGAAACGCTGTTTTGCAGAGAGAGAGAGAGAGAGAGAGAGAGAGAGAGAGAGAGAGAGAGAGAGAGAGAGAGAGAGAGAGAGAGAGAGAGAGAGAGAGAGAGAGAGAGCGAGAGAGAGAGAGAGAGAGAGAGAGAGGGACGGACGGACGGACGGACGGACGGACGGACGGACGGACGGACGGACGGACGGACGGACGGACGGACATTGAGTCATAGAGAAAGGTTCCCCGGCCAGGGACCACGATAAAAGTCGGCGGAGTTTCCAGGAGGGAGAACAGATCTCGTCACAGCTCTGAAGTAACGATGACGATGATTAGGAAGATGACAATGACGATGAGACCTCTGCCCTGCCCGATCGGGGTTTTCCAGCCGGTTGGCTGCACCTCTGTGACCCCCGGCTGTGGATTTAGGATCCAGCTCTTGAAGTGGTGCTCACTCTCACCTTCTCTTTCCCCTTCGCCCCCCCCTCTCTCATTGGCCCTTATCCTCATCATTACCAAGCAGGCCAGTGATTCAGCCGTGATTCAGCCGTTTCAAGACAGTTTATTTACGGTTTTTCAGTTGCTCAACACACACCCCCCATGCACGCACACACTAGTTAAACAAATGCAGAACTCAACAGGCTGACCAAGTGGTTTAAAACAACAGCTGTAAAAGAGTTGTGTTTGAGCCCAACAGCCATTTGGCGCGACAACGTGCCCCTGAGCAAAGTGTTAGGGTCGGGTCAATGCAAGGTGAAACTTCATGTTAGGTGGATCCCAACCAATCTCTCTGCCCACCCCAGATAATACATTACTTTATGATGGATGAATATTGATCATCATCATGCTGTCCTAGTGCTAAAATAAAGCGTGTTCACAAATGCCACGCCCCCAGAATACGATGTTTACTTTCTTTTTTTTAGATATAGATTATAGATAGATTAGATTAGATAAATGCCTAAGCAGGAGACAACGAAACAAAGCAATGTGTCAGCTCCGTTATCTGACTGCAGTTAGCCTGGCTTGTGTGTGTAGCAATGGTGAGGTGGCGGTGAGTGGGGGGGGCCGGTGAGGACCAGATAGAGGCACTCTGTGAAGATGCCTTCACTGACAGTGGAGCTATTGATGTCTGGAGAAGGTGTCACACCAGGGCTTCGGTAAACACCAGCTTTCTCACACTCCCATTTGTGTACTGAGCTGAACAGGAAGGGGCCTGTGTGTGCGTGTGTGTGTGTGTGTGTGTGTGTGTGTGTGTGTGTGTGTGTGTGTGTGTGTGTGTGTGTGTGTGTGTGTGTGTGTGTGTGTGTGTGTGTGTGTGTGTGTGTGTGTGTGTGTGTGTGTGTGTGTGTGTGTGTGTGGTGTGGTGGGTAAATAAAACAGAAGTTTTGAAAACACACAAAGTTTTCTCCCAAAGATGAGTGTGGGTGGGGGGTGGGGTGGGGGGCTGCACTACCATTTGTGAGGTCCCTCAATTCGAAACAGCTTCAGATAAAAACCTAGTTAGCATATTTAGCAGCTCTAATTTCCGATGTGTGGTTCGAAGCTTAATTGCCAGACTAGATGAGGACTCGAAAACACTGTAATTACAAAGTGATGGTGGTTTTGTTATAACATAGCTACAGGACTGAATTGTTGTGCAGTTTAATGGCGGATTGGGGAAACAGAGTTTAAATGGGTTTAAAATGGAATACACAATGCTAGATTAAGTTAATAGACTTCAGATACAACAACAATGGCATTGTAGTTTATGGAGCTTAATTCTCCTGCAAGCTCTGTATCCTTCGGATAAAGGCTACTGCTAGCTTATGGATGCAGAAATAGGCTACGCTAGTAAACAGTGTGACTAGTGCTTTTGGAGTATATACTTACACCACTTCCTGAACATCTGTTGAATGAGGAGGACAAAGTCCTCCATCCCCACACCCCCCACCCTCCCACCCTGAAGGAAAAGATTAGTGTCGACCAAGACTATCTGGGACCACAGCAAAGCACAGCACTAGGCCTATTGGAGAACAAGCTAGATTAGCCTAGCACAAACTAGCACAGCACAAAGAACATCAGCCACCCATGCGCAAAGTTGCGTGGCGTAAACTACGTTAGCCTCGGACAAACTAGCCTTGCCTAGCAAAAGTGAGACAACAAAAAATTAGCCTGGTCTAGTAAAAACTAGCATAGTCTAGCAAAGACTAGCAAAGCGCCAACCAATAAGATCAAATCAACGTTGTCTAACCGTGACAGCCAAACAGATATCAATACATTAAATATCAATATATTTCTAAATATATTCTTTCACTGTGAATATTGACGCAATAAGAAAAAAATAAGTGTTTCATATTTCATTTCCGACATATTATAACCACTTTCCACATAACCAACCCTGCAAACAAATAACTCGGCAAAAGAAAATAGTGTTGCATTTGTTGTCGCAAAAAGACTACCAGCAACAACAACAGACTCATCCCCAAAGAGGAGTTAAAAGCAAACCCCCATTTAGAGAGCACAATGGGTTGTCTAATGAAGCAGTGCTACCTGGCCCCCGAGGTCACATGGAGCCCTCTCACCCCTCTAGAAGCCTGCTCTCTGCTTGGGACCGACTTCCCACAGAGACAAGCTTCATTCAAAGCTCCATTTAATAAGCCCCCGGAAACACTGATTATCCCCCCCCCCCCCCCCGCCACCACCACCACCACCCCTCCTGCTCCACTGGTGTGTCTAAATTAGAAACCACCATTAGTGTATGACCCAGCTCTAGAGAGCCCTTCCCCCCCAACCCTCTAGTTCTCAGTCCCAGGCAGGGGTGACCCATGTCTCATATCTCTCCCACCTCTCCCCCCCCCCCCCCCCCCCCAGAGTACATGGACCAGAGTTACGGGAAGACAAGAAGCAGGGATAGCCCAGCACCTAGACTATGTGGACCTTCTCAAAAACTTCTTCCTGCTTTGATTCCCTCCCAACTCTTTCTTGTTCTTGTTTTTTCTTCTTCTTCTTCTTCTTCTTCTTCTTGTTCTTCTTCTTCTCCTCCTCCTCCTCCTCCTTTCCCTTGTTTTATGAAACTGGCTGAGGGTAACCTGAGAGCCTGAGGTGGAACATTACCCCCCCCCCCCACTCCCTTTCTCCATTCAGGAGAAGAAAATAGAGGGGTTCCCCCCAAACTCAGGATCCAGAGATCATGACACAGCCACAGCACTGAAAACACCCAAAAACCACTCCAGTTCCCCCGCGTCTGTCTCGAAACTCACCAGCCGCTGAAGTACGCCGTGAACACATCTAAACATTAACACACCCCCCGCCCCTCTCCCCACCCCCACCACTACCACCATCTTAAAACTCCCATGGCAGCCATTTGTCTATTTTTGGAGGGCTCACATGAGTCTCAACAGACCTGCAGTGTGAATAAAGATCACTGTTTCTGTGCCGGGACAAAGGCAGGGCTTCCCGCCAATGCCCCCCCCCCCCAGCCCAGCCCAGCCCACTTCCCCAGTCTCTACTCTAGTCATCTCCACATGGCTGCCATTTAAAGTCCAGCAACACAAAGGGAGGGCCGCGGTGCCGTCATGGCCCCTATTCAGCCCCGTCCCCCAGAACGGAACCTCGCGCTCGAGCCACGTCAGCTCCGCAGCGCCACACTGACTCACCCCTATATTCACCCCCTCACCCCACCATTCAACCCCCCCCCCG
>OLKM01000068.1:25318-35318 GCA_900291075.1 Melanogrammus aeglefinus
AACCCCCCCCCCGTTCCCCCCGTCCCCACCACCCTCCATTCACCACCTCAACAACCCCACCCCTCCTCCTCCCCTTTTATCCCCTCGCTGCCAAAAATCAGGGCTCATGACTCATATTCAACCAAACAACCGTGAGAGAGAGACATAGAGGGAGAGAGCGATGTAGAGAGGGAGGACAGTCCGAGATAGAAGGACAGGAAGAGACAGAGGCTGAGAAAGACAGAGAGGAGAGAAAAGAGGAGGAGAGAGAAAGGAGAGGGCACGTGAGATTCACAGAAAAAAACTTCTTCTGCCAGTGGGGAAGTGATAGAGAGAGAAACAGGGGGGAACCAACAGTGAGAAAGAGAGAGTGAGATAAAAACAAAAAACAGAGTGAGATAGAGTTCAGCTTCTGCTTTTCTGCCTTGCAGCCTCCTCTCGATCGTGTGAACGATCGGTACGAACCCTGACAGCGTTGACGGTCACCTGAGTGAGATGTGAGCTACCTCTTCTCCTGATCACCCCCAGGGTGGGTGAGGGGGTTGTAGAGGGGTTGGTCAGTCACGACACCACCAGCCCCCCCTCTCCAGTCCAACCTTTGTACCATCTCAAGAAGACCTCCCCTAATAACACACCAGATGTTCCCCAGATGTGGGACCTGCAAACATCTGGTTTGCAAAGCCTTGCCTTTTTTTTTATTTGAGCCAATTTCTTTCTAAGTTATATTCTTTTGGTGGGGTTGCCAAGAGCCCATTGTCTATAAAGGCTCATATTTGGGCTGACAACTGACATTTTCTATCTTGCCCAAGGATAAATATTGTCTTTAGGAGTTCTTCAAATCCATCTCTATCTCTCAATGTTTGGGTGTATGTTGATCTTATTTTGAGGACACAGAGAACTGTTGACCTCCAGGCAACACAGGAGTATTATTTAAAGGTGGTAATAAATAAGCATAACAAATGTTGAACTGTCAATAAACATAAAAACAAAAGCAACATCCCGCTTCACATGCTGGCACTAGCCTGTGACGAAAAAAATTCTCTACACGAAAATACGACCTTCATTTGCAACTACAGTCTCCGGAAAAAAAAACGCAAAGTTGTACTTTGGCTGGTGGTGGTGGTGGTGGTGGTGGTGGTGGTGGTGGTGGTGGTGGTGGAGGTGGACAGACAGACTACTTCGGAGATGAGTTTAGCAGAGCAGGGAGTTCGATGGCGGCTGGGACTGCTACAGTGCTCCTTTGTTTGGACTGAAATCTGAGCTCTGGAGAAGGAGCAGCGAGTAGCAGTCAGCCCAGTGCTCCTCTCCTTCTCCACGCCACCAAATTTAATAACCCACCGTTTCACAACGGAAACTTTCCCTTCTGAGTCTCGCCAGCCTCGACCAGTACGTTTTAAACGATTGGAAAAGTGTTTATGCTTAAGGGATGTTTCAAAATAAAAGCGTTTTTTTTTGTATTTTCTTTCAAAGTAAAAGCGCTGAAAGTGTTTGTTTTCATAATTTTTGTTTCTTATTTGATTAAAGATGCTTTTCTAGCAAACTCACTTGAGGAAGTATCTCTGTCCCGAGGCGGTCTTGGCCATCTCCCATCCCGGGGGCAGGGGCACGTCATCGGGGATCTCGTACGAGGACTGGCGGTGGTGCTGTGGAGAGGTTCCTGGGGGGCCCAGGACCGACAGGGCCCCCGGAGTTACGGCCCCCAGCTGCAGGGAGGCCGGGGACGAGTGGGCCCGGACGTGGTGTGGTGTCAGGGCCCCTGCGGTGCCTCCGTCGGTGCTGGCCTGGGGTTAGGGTGGGTGGGTGGGAGGTGGGCGGGGGTGGGCAGATTAGAGATAGGATAAATAGTTAGCTTGAGATTCTCGTCTACAGGGAGGGTTAAGCACGTTAACTGGGCAGTACGACCTTTTGTTGTGCATTGAGTCACTTTAATTGTTGTCTCCGGGGTTTAATTGCAGAGTAGCTATTGAGAGTTGTGTTTACTGTTCTGAAAATTCCGATCTGGGATGAATAAAGTTTATTCTATGCTATTTTTTTTATATGCTTATATAAATGTATACATATATCGTTTTTTTATATATATTTCATACAATTTGTGTACAGATATATTTTATATTTATGTATATTTTATACATTTGTAATATTTACTTATATTAGATGGGATTAATTTTAAGTGAAAGAAACACTGATGAATTGAAGTGAGCACAGGGCCCCCGCTCCCAAGTCTGGGCCACTGTGAAGAGCGCATGCGCAACTCAACCAAACTTCACAAGGATCACAGACGAAAAAGAGGAGAGAAGGAGGGGTGGGGGTAAATGGGACGAATAATGCTGGCATCATATGATGTCGCATAAACGATTGTTTTCAGTATAAAAAAAACAAAAATATCGTTCGGGAGTCGCACTCGATAAACTCACTTACAAAAAACGTCCACAAAAGTTGTAAACAAATGGGCTTTTAATGGATCACTGTTTTGTAACGTTCTTTGCATAACATCAAGCTCACACACGTAACGAAAACCAAAAGTTTGACAATTAGGCCTACTCTCAAACTTTTAATTAATTTAAAAACGGATATTTGTCAGTTAGGCTACATTCGACAGGCTACTTTTCTCGGGCTTATAAAGTGAAGTGTGTCAAGGCCCAGGCTTAAACCAGCGAGGTTTTAACAACCAGAGAAGTTTTATCCTACCAATTGCTCTTAAATGCATTTGCACATCTAGCTGACTTGTTTGGCCTAGTTGTAGTTAATACCTTATAACTAAATTAAGATTTGTGGGCCCATGTTATTTCAAAGAGAGTGAGAAAGGGAGAAAGGGGGACAGACGGGTGGTCTTACTTGTCTGGAGTGGGACTTGGGTTCAGGCGGTTTGAAAAAGGAGTCTGGTAGTTTTCTCATCCTCATGGGTACAGAGGGGGGAAGGATCGTGTTTTTCGGGTTCATCACGGCGTTGAAGAGCGCCTCCAGGTCGGTCTCCGAGTCCCCCCGGACGTGGACGATCTGGTGGCCGGCGGGCGGGTTGTGCTGTCCCTGGTCCATCATTCGGGCGAGAATGGGGTAAAGTTGTGGAGGAAAAGCTTCAAACCAATCCAAACTTTAACGGAGTAGGGAAAAGCGTATAGGAGCGATCGGTCGGCTAAAAGTTATTCCATGTCATCTTTAAAAAAAAAACGGAAAAGGCTGGTTTCTTTTCGTTTTTTTCTTAGTTTGATCAAACTATTCGCTAGTCAAAGTGTTCAGCGACAGAATACGCTTTCCTGTTGTTTTTCGAGCGCATAATTAAAAACGCCACAAAGCGCATAACCGCTTCTAACTCATACCTACATACACTTGTGGAAAAAATACATATAAAATGCCAAACAAAATAATCCCAGCAGTTGTTTGATTCCAACTTTAGACTGTTATTGACTGTGTCTAAATAAGATACATGATAAGCGAACGCAAATCACTGCCACTCACTAATCGCAAAGTTTTGTTTGAGTCTAAACTTTGGGCAGGACGTCAAAGTGTATGAGTCACCGCTGTAGGGGCGGGGCTTAGAGGCTTTAAAGGTACAGCCTTCCCGGACGTCCCATAATGGCCAAATGGACTCAGGGACCCAATTAATTCAGTGTCACCCAGTCATAATAAGGTTTTTTCCGGACTAAAATAACTTATTGTTAGTTATGGTTGTTGCCGATGTGTCACTAATGTTGATCTTAATCATCAATCACAATCAAACTCCAGAAATATACAATTTCCCTTTATGTCAGTTTCATGCAACAAGGTGTTTTTTATTGTGTTTATTTGTAACTTTTTTTGTACACGCATTTCCTTTATAAATGAAGTTTATCATGAAAAGCGTTCTTTAATATGTACCTAACTAACGTTAAGGCTACTCCAAATAAAGCAACCGTGCCCCAGTTTTATATGGCACCAGTTTTAAATTTATTTATTACGTTTTAATATTTTTTTTAATTTATCTTATTTAATTTGTTTATGGAAGTCTTAAACCACAACCACATAAAATGTTTCACATGTGCTTCTTGCATTCATTTTGTACAGTGTGGATGAAAAGTAGATCCATGCAGTTCCCACAATTGTTATGCAAATGAGGCCCCTCGTTCCATTCAAAAATCATTTTGTCAAGATTTACTTTCAGAGGATATAGGGGCTCTGTTTCAGCTCTTTTCCCATATATTGTGCGAATGAATGATCATCGATCGCCAATGAGACCCCGCCGACTGTAAAGCCACGACGACAGATCCAACACTTGCAGTTCAACTTTGTTCTGTCAATCACACACACACACACACACACACCACACACACACACACACACACACACACACACACACACACACACACACACACACACACACACACACACACACACACACACACACACACACACACACACACACACACACACACACACACACACATTGATCATATTTATTTTCTTCAATCTGTTTATAGGCTATTATCTATGCATATATCTATGCATTATCTAAGCACAAAGATGCATACAAATAAGTAGTAACCCAAAGCAACGCTAAAAGGTAGGCTATGCCTATCACATGCTATTGAAAAGTGTGGTTATCAATATGCATGTTATTCATGAGCAATGACTTTTATAACGTCATTCTAGCATTGAGAAGTAAACAACGCCATGGGCTCGCAGTTTTTAATCCGCATTCACTTCCGTTGGAGACCGAAAAAAGGGCCAAACATTGCATGCACCCATGCAGCAAATAAATGTCCATTGTCCCTTGGAAAGTAGTCATTTTCAGATCATTGTAATGCACTCGGACGCATTAAATACATGCGCAACAGCAGCGCCACCAGACCAGACCACCCACACTGCAGGCGAGAGAGGGGGAATCCCGGGCATGGGACAACGGCGTCGTCTTTCCAACGGTTGAAAAAAACATACACACACACACGCACACGCACACGCACACGCACCCGCACCCGCACACGCACACGCACACACACACTTGCTGAATCGACTTTTTTCTCGTTGTGTTTCTTTGCACGCCGAATAACTACGATTGGCTGATTTAACGAAACACAAAACATGATGTAGCTGCACTGTGTTGATCATATTAAATCTGACACCAAACTAAACATGAACGGACAGATCAGTTCTAGATGGTGGGTCTGAGTTGTGATCGCCCCCTGCAGTCTGATACAGTCTGCAACAATATCAAAGGGGAAAACATTTGACGTTTTCAAAAATACATATACAATTAATTCAAATATATTTATCATTTTTAAGACAGGCACGTTAAATCAACTATTTAATCAAGCAATCTATCTATATATTGAAAGATTTATCTATCCATGTAAACCTCTAAGTGATCTTAACTGCATTTGCACTCTTGCCACTGTGCTCCTGCTAATTTGACATGGTGATGCAATTGAATTATTTTTAAAGCCTTCAGCTAAAAGAGAGAACCTGAGAAATCAGTGGATCTTCTGAATACTCTCGTTAGCTTGTGTGATATCTAGTAATGGAGAATACGGTGCAATGCAGAACGCACTATGTTGAAATGTTCAATGTCTAACGTAACTATTATACCAATGAATGCCAATATTTCTACTTACTGTGTTCTCTTGATTGGTGGAGAATCCTCCTTCTACACTAAGGATTGTCTTGTAGCTATGCTCTAATTTGTATTGTACACCTTGATTGTGCACAGCCTCTGTTGAAGGTCACTTTGGATGAAAGATTCTGCTTATTGATTTATTTTAAATGCATGTCCGCTCTCCAAGGTAACCCTATTGGAGCCTTCTGATCCCGGCTATAGATGTCCTGTATGGTTATGATCTGTAAGTTCGACAGAACTAATGCAAGAAACACAATAAGCCGAAAGTGGTACATCATAAAAATTATCATCATATGTTTACTGTCAAATCTATAGTGGTTTATAAAAGTGCATGGTCGTTCCATGTCTCAATTGATCTTGGGATCAGAGAACCGTAAGAAGGGTTTAAGTGAGACATTCAGGTCTGGTCGAAATGAATGACTTGAAGCCATGACTTTGAAAGTTGTGCAAGTGGCCGCTGATACTACATGCAGACAGGAGAGCACGGGCGTCTTACTGCATCCCTCAAATATGCACAGGCTACACACCCCTAACCCAAACCTACCTGGCCCACCCTACCCCCGCTGCAGCTTGTCATCCCCTACCCCCCCCACCCTCAAAACCTGTAGTTACACAGAAATGTCATGTTGTACTTCTGACAGTGTAAAGAGATCCTCCTGCTCCTCTACCTCCACCTCTCAGGTCATCCACCACCTCCTCCTTCTTCTTCACCTACACCTCAAGCTCTTCCACCTCCTCCTTCAACTCTAACCTCACCTCCGTCACCACCTCCTCCTCCTCCTCCTCCTGCTCCTCCAGCTCCTCCTGGGACAGGTCCTGGCAGGCGGTCGGCCGGGCAGACCCAGGCACGCCAGGGAGAGGGTGGGTTGCAGTGACTCTCCTCCCTAATCCCCCCCCCCCCCTCCCCTCATCCTTCTCTTCCGCCTGGGTCCCACCCCCTCCCAGGTAAAGCCTGGTGCTGGGGGAACGTTTAACAGGAGCTTCTGCCCCGCTTTCTATGCTTGGGAAACACAGGTCGCACACACACGCACATATATACTCACACGCTAACACATATACACGTACACACACCTGTGCATAAACACACACAAACATTTATATAAACGCACACACATATACGCTCACACATACATTTCTCACACACATATACACACACCAATGCATTAGCACGCACTACAATACACAACCACCCACACATACTCACACACACACCCTCTTTATTTTTGTATTCCTTACTCTTGTGCACGAGGACCAGAAAGCAAATCAAGTAAATCAGGTTACTGCTTCTTGATCTGGTTCCGTAGAAGAATAAACAAAACGACCTATTTTACTATTCTTTTGATTACATTTTGTTCAAGACTCGGAATAACTAACATCAGGACTCCAAACTTTTTGTGCCACAGCTTTATAGGAAATGTATGTCTGCACACTGCCTATTCTTAACCTTCCTATACTTGTATTTGTCATGGCCTTGTAGTGTTTTTATAGATCTTTTTTGCGTTGTATCGATTGTCTTTTAAACCGGGTTCAAATGTGATTCAAAATCAAATAATGTGATTAAAATGTGATCCATTCATAGATTGGTGTACACTAATCTATGAATGGTCTTTTTGATGGAAGGGGCCTATCCCCATGAACCCGCTTTGCATAAAAGACAGAAAATCTCCTTCATATCACGACGACATGCGTCGCCAGAGTCCCGTCTCTTCCTTGATAGGAGGGCGAAGGCATGCGCGGTTGGGCGTGGACACGGAGAAACCTTCAGTTGATGTGGTTTCGGGAGGAAGAGGCTGAAGGCTGCCAGCTGGTCCATCCAGTAGGTTGAGTCTATGGGTTCAGAAGTACAATCCACCCTCTACCTCCTCCCTCCCTTCTCCCCCTCGTCCTTTCTTCTGTCCCCTATCGCACGCCTGTGCGCAAGGCCATCGAAACAAACAAACAAGTACACCTTGCGACACTTTCGCGCTGCCATAAAACACTTAATGTCACCTGAGTCACTAGAGCTCAGGGCCAACCGGATGGTCCGGTCGTCTTTACAACGCCATATCGTTATGCTTAAGTAGGTGATCTTGTGTTTTCCCATTATCATTATATTAGGTTTTAAAGTCATGATGGCTTAATGGTTGACCTGCTCCGAGGGATCGACTCACTAAAAACCGCACGTGTGAATCCGGATTACATCAGAGGTTTCATTACTCGGACCACAAGGAAACAAATAATATAATGTAAAAAGTGTTCACCGTATTTATTCAAGATGTATAAAGCATGAAGAAGCTACTATTATATATATTTTTTTAATATAGACATATTTATAAAAATAGAAATGATCTTCCTGTAAACTAGATGCACTATGTGAACCAAAAAGGCAGTATCTCTCCAGTAATTAACATTACTGTGGGTTAAGATAAGGATCTCAAACTATACGAAACCCACAGTGCTTTTACACACCTGCTATCAGTTTTTAATGGCATCCACACGTTACAGCATGGAAGACTCAACACACACTTCAGGTATCCTGAGGTCTCACTTGCGTTTAGATAACTTTAAGATTAACATTAATAATTAATTCATATTTCCCATCAGCTTTAAGCAAAACCGAACAACGAAATGACACATCTAGAATACGTAGATGCTTTCATAGCCAGATCTTATATCTCTATGCACTTAATATGAAAAATAACTAGAATGAAATCATGAATAATTTATTCTTGTTTGTGGGGAGTTGTTGTTCAACTATGTGCTAAGGAGGAAGCTGTGCACTGCAGATCAGAGATCCAAGTTCCTCACAGAAAGAAAAAATTATATATAACAGCGATCAGTTCTTTGGAGACAGGCTTTGCCCTGAACTGCTCGGAGCAAGGACTGGCAGGGCGTAAAGTGCTTGGTGAGTAAGGAAAGAAGAGACAGACTGACGGAGGGCGTCAGAGAGAAGTCCCATCGTAGGATATATAGAAAAATCGACCAGGGTCCCAAACCCGGACCACTCTCCCCCAATATCAGAGCCTCCTGTGGTTGTGGGTGTGGCCGTTCACGGAAAACAGGGTCTGTTTGTGATTGGTCGAGGCCTTGCCTTGATCTCGGATCTGTATCCCAGACGCAGGGTGGGGGAGGACGAGAAAGAGCAGAGGGAAACAACAGGGGGAAGTCAATCGAAAGCGGGAGAATGGATGAATGAGTCAATATGATTGGAGGCTGTCGTGGTTTCCCTCAAGTCCTCATACTTACTGCTGCCATGTTGAGCGCCATCGGCCCCCTGGGATCCGCCTCTTCCTGCTCCTCAATGCCTGCACAGCAGGGGAAGCAGGTTGATCCAGCAGTATTAAGGAAAGCACGTTGAATTTCATCCATACTGCATAGTTTGTGAACATTAATAAGCAGCGCCATTTGTCATTTGTCACCATTTGTCATTATTTGTTAATTACATCTAAAGATTTTCAAGCTAAATTATTTCGAGATTGTTATTGAGCATCCTGTGTGCCTTAGTGGTCTCCCTGGGCGGGACGCCCTGGTACAGGATGCAGTGGGAAGGACAGTGCCACGGCCGAAAGGTACCGGGTTCGATATCCCCTGGCACCGCAGCCTAAAGGTGGAGTTAAGGTTGGACGTCGACGTAACGTAAGGGGGGGTTTACCGGCCCATCACGTCCTGACGGACCCGCCTTGCGTCCAACGCAAGGGCCTGACGTGCGCCTCCAAAAAAAACTGCAACCTTGCGTCAAAAGGCGACGCAGCCGGCTGGGATTGGTCCGCTAAAACCCAACGTAAACCCCCGACGCAGAACCAAAACAGGTTCCCGACTGCGTCGAAAGCAACTTTGCGTTGCGTAAATGTCCAAGGCAAAACTCTACCTTAACCCATAGTTATAGCTTAAGTACTTAGCTGCTCCTTCAAGATAAATGTATAAACGATAAACGTACTCGGGATAAAGTCACCTGCTCCATGACTAAAGTAGGATTGAAAGTGAGCTAGTGTTGCCAGGTTCTTACAGTGGAGCTGGAGGTTAAGTCGGTCCAAGGACTGCATGATCCTCTGCTCCTCAAGAGAGAGGGTTGTCGGGGCCTGGGCCGGGGTTCGGTGAGAGGCCCCACCTGCGAGCGGTGTTCTCCATGTTTGGGTGGTTGCCATGGAGCCCGCGACCTTGGCGTGATGTTGTTCTGTTGTGTGAGATTCAGCACCTGGCAGCGGAGATAACAAGAGTAGGACGAAATGCATTGAAAAAAAGACTATGAGGGCTTCCCGAACTGTGAACCGCCAAATCGGCGGTGGTTCTATTGGCCCAGGACCCACCAAACATCGTCGTTGCCAACGCAAAACAAGGGAGATGATTAGCTATTCTCATATTGCTCATTGCTTTTTCCGTCTTCCGGCATGCTAATGATCAAAGGAAACAGACAAGACATGAAGGCATGGCATATTGTTGGGACCTATTGGCCTC
>OLKM01000068.1:37818-50318 GCA_900291075.1 Melanogrammus aeglefinus
AGCTAGCAACTTTGACTTTTCCTTCCTGAAAAGTCATTCTAGAAAAATAAAAATATATAAAGTCCTGCCCCGAAAAATTTAAGACCTTGAGTTACAGCATTTAAGACCAGCATATTACATTTGTAACGAATTAAAGACTTTTTAAGGCCTTAAATTTAGAAACATGAATTTAAGACTTTTTAAGACTTTTTAAGGAATGCGCGGACACCCTGTAGTGTCTTCCCAGTTTATCGTTTAAATTGTGATTAAATCTCTATTTTTAGGATTGTTTGTCTGTCTTGAGCAGAGCAATTGTTACGGAAGCCATTTATTTCCCTGGGGATTACTGACGCACTCTGAATCTAAATCCAGTCACAACAAGAACAACAACAGCTTAAGATGGATGTGATGTGTGATCTATTTGTGAGCAGATGTGTATAGGTGTGAGCCGCTGCCTGAGTCCTGCTATTGGGAGGGTCAGGACGGCCTAGCGCTGGTGGCTAGGGGGTGCATCTCTCCCCAAGAGGTCCTGGGTTCGAACTCCCAACATCCTCTTAGGTGTAGATAAGAAGTATAGCCAATAACATGGCTTCACTTTCACTCCCTCCGGATACAATCTCAACTAGAACATGTTCATCTTTGTATTTGTTTTTCTTATCACTACTATCAAGTTCCGGGGAAGGAAACAAACCAGTTACTGTGCATATATTTAGGATGTAATGCTTCCTCGTGATAAAAATGTGGTGGAGACATCACGGGAAAACATCTTCGGAAATCAGTGTTTGCTCTGACCTACAGCTGAAAAACCATTTAAACATTGCGGGCTGAATGCTTAATGTGACGTTATTACAGCATATATATTTGACCTAAATGTGCTTCTAAAAATATTGGCCATTACGGTGCTGTCAGAGGGCTTAGCTCAGGCCTACGAGATACACGCTCCGGTCCAAAGACTAGATGTCAAAAGACTTCCAACTACATCACCTAGGTTTTGGATTGATTACTTTGAAAGCAAGAAAAAATATAGAAAAATGTATGCATAGGTTGTCCGCATAGCAGGCCTACATTACCCTCTTTGGTGGCCAAGGCACTGCGCACCCCGTGCCAGAGCATGGAGATCTCCTCGTCCGTGGGGGTACAGTGTAACCCCAGCCCCCTCTCCGGGGCCCCCGCGGCCCTCCTCGCAGAGCCGCCTCTGGGCCCCTGCTGGAGGTTCTGTGGGGGCGGGCCCTCGGCAAAGGAGAACCTATAGGAGGGCAGGAGGGGCGTGACCAGGATGTCCCCTTCCACTCGGATCATGACGTGTGTGCGAGGGGAGAACCTGAGCTCGCCGACGTCGCCGCTTCTGCCGGGGCCCCTGGGGGCCTGGTCCCCGACGGGGGGCGCGGGTTTAAAGGAACGTTCCGCACCGTAGGGGATCCTGCCGGGGCCCGGCGCCGCCGCGGCCTCCTCGGCCCTGGACGGCGGGCGTGGCACAAGCACCCTCCCCGGGGCCCGCCCGCCCCAGCCGGCCTCCGCGGCGGACTGGGGCCGCATCAGCGAGCCCTTCCTGACCCGCCGCGAAGCGGGAGCCAATGGGGCCCTGCCGCCGGGGCGGTCCCTCCTGGGGGTCCGGGGGCCGGCCGGCCGCGAGGGGGGGTTTTGTCCCCGCGGGGCCCCCCTGACCTCCCGCACGCCGACCTGCGCCCCTACATCGGCCCACGCCAGCCTGGTGAGATCTGCCTCCGAGACGGCCGCATCGGAGGGGCCCCTCTGGAGGTCTGGGGGCCTGGTGTAGAACCCGCCGTGATCCTGGAGGCCGGGAGTGTCCGTGGTCTGTTCCTGTCTCCGCGTGGCGGTGGCGGTGGCGTTGTCGTAGTTCTGAGGCAATCGGTCGGCCTCGTCCAACCAGCGGATCTTCTTCCTCACCGCCTGAGCTGCCACGCCCTCCTGGGTCCTGCACCTCCCCCTCGCCAGCTCCATGCTGTCCCGGATCGACTTTGCCACTTGTTTGGCAAAAACCAGCTTCCCCAGGCCGCCAGAGGGGCTTCGGGGGGGCGGGGCGTACTTGGACTGCTTCTTGAGGATCCCTTTGACAAACCGAACCTGGCGCGCCGTGCTGGGGTCCGCCTGGAACGAGATCCCTGCAGTGTTAGCGCTGTTGGCGCTGTTCATGCTGTTGGCGTTGTTAGTGGTGTCGGCGGTGTCAGCGCTGCTAGCGCCGTTGACATTGTTAGCTCTGTTAGCGGTGTTAGCGGTGTTAAGGGCCCCCTGGTGTCTGGACATGGCCAGCAGAAGCTGAGATGAGCTCTCCTGCTGCAGGGTCCGGGTGTCCTTGAAGCTCTCCGCCCTGGTCCAGTCGTTGGAGAATGTATTTAGGTTGGTAATGAGGTCCTGAAGTGAGCTGTTCTCCTCGAGCACGCGGCTGCCATTGCCACTCACTACTTGTCGGTTGGTTGCGTGAGACTTCCTGTCGTCGTTGGGCTCACAGATCGGCTCGCGCGACGCCTCGTGGGACCGTGCGAGCTTTTCGGCGGGAAAAAAGAGATCTGTTGCTAAGGGAGGTTTGGACGCGGCGTCGCGGTCGCCGCGGGGACCGAGATCAGCCCGTTCCTCCCGTTCCAAAAAGTAACTATCGGGCATCCAATCGTCGGCGGCGCTGTTGGCGGTTACCGGGGTGACGTTGTCCTCGCTACGCTGGCTCTCCGCGGCGGCGACGGTTTCGCACAGCGACAAGAGGGCGCAACGTCCGCGAGGGGGCGTGGCCTGTCGATTGCCAGAGGACCCTTCCTGTACGCCAACGGAAGAACGGCCGTCCTCCGCCCTGTGGAGCGTCTCACCGGGCCAGCCGCTGTGGAGCGGGCTGCCGCCATTTTGGACTGGTTGTGCGGCTGCCGGACCTCCCTTGGGGTCCGGCGAGAAGGAGGAGGGGGAGGCAGCCCACGGTTGCTGGTCCTGGGCCGACGGGGGGGGCCGGTCGAGGTCCTCGTTCTCCAGGCTGTCCAAACTCGACAGGCTCCCGGAGCAGTTGGTGCCCTGCAGACGTTCCTGAAACACAACAATGGTTCAGGAGATGATAGGATAAAGTATGATGTATGCAAGAGGATGAATAATTCGATCAGCAATGAAATCATTAATACAACAAATGACACGATACGTTTGACGATAAATGAATGATGATGATAAGATTGATGATAAGATTGATAGGGACAATAATTCACACTCAAATCGTAAAACGATTTACGATTTTCCAGGCGAGCACAGCGGATATCTTTGCTATCGCCAACTCTGCGATAAAAATGACTAAGCTCCAATTCGATATTCTATAAATGTCATATATAATATATATACTATAGGACTGTACCATATATATATCACCTATATAATGTATAATTGCATGTGCCATGTCTTAAAAACATAATTGTGTGTCTCTGAGAGAGTGCTCACTGTCTCTCTTATAAACATACACAGACACAAGAGCACACACACGCGCACACACACACACACACACACACACACACACACACACACACACACACACACACACACACACACACACACACACACACACACACACACGACACACACACACACGCACACACAGAAAGGGAAGATAGACAGATGGAAAAAGAGAGAGCGAGAAATAGAGAGTGGGAGAGGGAGAAAGATAGATGGAAAGAATAAATGGAGGTAGAAAGAGAAAAGTAAAAGGAGAGATAGTGGAGAGAGGGAAAGACAGAGAGAGAGAGAGAGAGAGAGAGAGAGAGAGAGAGAGAGAGAGAGAGAGAGAGAGAGAGAGAGAGAGAGAGAGAGAGAGAGAGAGAGAGAGAGAGAGAGAGAGAGAGAGAGAGAGAGAGAGAGAGAGAGAGAGAGAGAGAGAGAGGGAGAGACAGAGAGAGAGAGAGACAGAGAGACAGAGGGACAGAGAGCGACAGAGAGAGAGAGACAGAGAGACAGAGAGAGTGAGAGAAAGAGAGAGAAATAGAGGGAGAAAGAGGGAGAGAAAGAGAGAAGCTAAAGTGAGCCAGTGTTAATGGTCTCTCTCTCTAGAAGGGGGGTCTTGTTTGCTCTGGTGAGGCTCAGGCAGATCCTGACAGGCCAGTTCAAGGCTGGGACTACAGAAGACCTCCCTTCGGCGCCTTATTAAAATACACATCATTAAAATGTTCCACTGCTTCACGTATTTATGATATATGTGCAGATAGGCGGTTACTCTCGCATTCTGAACTCTTACCACGGGCACTGGGGTGTTGAGCAGAGTAGTCTAATCTGACAGACAGACACCCATGTGTCACGGACCGACGTGTCTGTCGCTTTGGATGCAACAATTGTTAAAACGACAAAGGGAGAGATAAAGAACGATAGAAGGAAAGTGAGAGAGAGAGAGGGAGAGGGAGAGAGAGAGAGAGAGAGAGAGAGAGAGAGAGAGAGAGAGAGAGACACAATTGTTAAGAGACGACACAGAGGGAGACGATAAAGGACACGTATGAAGGAAAGTGAGAGAGACGAGAGGAGGGAGAGGGCAAGAGAGAAGAGAGAGAGAAGGAGAGAGAGAGAGAGAAGAGAGAGAGAGAGAGAGAGAAGAGAGAGAGAGAGAGAGAGAGAGAGAGATAGAAGAGAGAGAGAGAGAGAGAGAGAGAGAGAGAGAGAGAGAGAGAGAGAGAGAGAGAGAGAGAGAGAGAGAGAGAGAGAGAGAGAGAGAGAGAGATTGCGCGCTGTTGGCTATTATAGTATATCTATGCTAGCGCTTTGTTCTGGCGCCCCCTGCTGGCCAACATGTGTAACTGTATAACTACATGTGTAACCGTATCATAACTTTATTTATACTTGTATTCATATTTACAGTCAATCTGGTCCTTCAGATGTAATAATATGTATTTTTAAGTTATATATATTTTTATTTTTTGTCACTGTAAATCTGATCGACAACAATGAAAAAAGGGAATCAATTAATAAAACAATACCTTTACACAAATGTGTACAATTGAAAGCAGGGCAGATCAGATTAACCCTTCCCATCTATTGCGGACATCACATCAACGTAGTACCGTGGGCTGACACTTACAGATGGGCAGACACCCCCCTGCTGCCCCTGCTCCTCCCCCTGCTCCGGCCTGTCCTCTGGGGGGGGTTGGAGGAGGAGGTGCTGGTAGCTCTTGAGGAGGTGCTTGCGGGGCTCCAGGAGCAGCTTGCCGTAGGCCTCCACAGCGGAGAGCCCGCGTTGGGAGCGCGAGGTCGTCCCAGCGGCGGGCTTCAGGGAGGGGGTGTAGCTCCTGGGGGCAGAACAGGACATCCAGATCCATGTTCAAGTTACCTGCTACCATCACTTCATTTAATATATTTGATCATTATTATCATTTTTATTCATTATTATTCTATATATATTATTGTTGATTTTCCTTCAAGAGATGGACGATCTATTACAGGTCAAAGGGGTAGGGTCACGTTGATCTTTTAAATAAACATTTTACAGATTGACCTTTAAAAAGTATCTTGCATCTCACTATCTCCATAAAGCATGTGAAGTCTCTGTGTGACTCTCACAGATGAGCCCAACGCAAAGCGCTGACACATTTTAAATACAATCAAAGCACGTCAGCATATCCGTCTCCAAGTGAGACATAAGACACCGCATGGTAGCGAGCACCAGCCAGGCAAAACTAACTTCACTGACTTTTCCACAAAGGGGGAAAATCGATTATTGAGAGTTGTATTCATTACGCAGACTAATATACGCAGGTCTCCGCTATGTCCGTGTGTCCGTGTGCTTGTCCCTCTGTACGTCACCTGTTGCTGGCCACCGGGGCCGACTGACAGCCGAAGGAGCCGCTGTTGTACTGGATCTGATGCAGGGCTTCCTCCATGTTGGGCCCGGTCCTCCACAGACCTGAAACACCAGAAACAAAACACATCGGCTCGTTGACTCCCTCCTGGACTTCTCTGTTATAGAACTTGGGTTGGGGTTTGCATTTCTAAACACAAGTTACAACATTTTGCTTTCTTGGGACGCAACTCCTAGTATGAAATTTACTTCTACCTCTACTGCTAATGATAGTAATTTATATCGACAAAAGAACAAACAACCATTTTTTTCTTATCCCTATAGCTTCTCTGCGTTCCAATCAAGATGTTTTTATTTGTATTTCATACAGCTGGTATTTTTTGCTCCAATACTGATGTTATGCTATGTTATGTCACTTGGGAGTGTTCTTAAGGCACTGGGGTTGAGGTGGACCCTGCAGAACGGCTGTCTCTCAGTTTCACTCCCCTTCCTAGCCCTTGCTTCCAATCAGGGCCAAGCCTCCAATGTGACACCGATTTTTACCGGGGACTCGAACCGGCGACCTGAGAGATTGGAAGACGGCAAACGCTCCCAATCACTAAACCAAATGACTTTGGCGGTTTTGGTGGCGGTGAGAGCATTCTCAAGGCATTCGGGAAGAGGTTTGTTTCAATAATACTAATAGTGAATTGCATTGCTATAGCTCCCAGTAAGACACCCACATCGCTTTACATAATAAGTGTCGGGGGAGAGGTGGTGCCTCATCCTTGCACCCACCTAGGTGACGCACCGCCGCCAGTCTGCGTCAGAGCGCTCAGCGCTCCCAGGACGGCTGAGGAGTGCAACACGTAACTGGAGACCACAGGACGATTAGGTGGCCGTGTTGGGACCAGAGCCAGGTTGAGGAATTTGGCCAGGAAACTGTGGGTAGCACCCAATAGTCCCTGGGAACTTTAGTGACCACAGGAGGTTATGCCTCCTCCGATATTAACCGAATGTTTACCCTGGAACACCTTTCACTATAACGCTACACTGACCCAGGAGGGAGGGAGGGAGGGGGGGACCCAGGGGGAGGTGTGACTGACCCAGGGGGGAGGTAGGACCTAAGGGGGAGTAGGACTGACCCAGGGGGGGAGGAAGGACCCAGGGGGGAGTAGGACTGACCCAGGAGGGGGGAGGGGGGACACCAGGGGGAGGTGTGACTGACCCAGAGGGGGAGGTAGGACCTAAGGGGGAGTAAGGGCTGACCCAGGGGGGGAGGACCCAGGGAGTAGGACTGACCCAGGGGGGGAGGAAGGAACTAGAGGGGAGTAGGACTGACCCAGAGGGGGGGAGGTAAGGACCCTAGGGGGGAGTAACACTGACCCAGGGGGGAGGTAGGTCCTAGGGGGGAGTAGGACTGACCCAGGGGGGGAGGTAGGACCTAGGGGGGAGTAGGACTGACCCAGGGGGGGAGGTAGGACCTAGGGGGGAGTAACACTGACCAAGGGGGAGGTAGGTCCTCCTCTGCGATGGGGGGAGGTGGGCTCTCTGGAACCTCTCGGTGGCCTCCTGCACCTTATGATGTCGCTGCTGCAAGATGGCTTCCCTGAGACGCTCCTCCTGCAGCCGCCACTGCTTCTGCCTCTCCTCCAACGCCCTGGGACAGAGAGAGAGAGAGAGAGAGAGAGAGAGAGAGAGAGAGAGAGAGAGAGAGAGAGAGAGAGAGAGAGAGAGAGAGAGAGAGAGAGAGAGAGAGAGAGAGAGAGAGAGAGAGAGAGAGAGAGAGAGAGAGAGAGAGAGAGAGAGAGAGAGAGAGAGAGAGACGACAGACACAGTGGGAGAAGATGATTACAATGTTCTTTGCAAAATTACTTTTTTCCTCCTATTTCCGCAGAAACAAATCATTTTTTGTGCATATGGCATATAATAAATGGTCAACAAGTGACTATTTGTACCTGCAAATATAACAAATATAATTTAACCGTTATCAAGGCTTAGTTATATTATCACTATTTATATGCTATTGACTTGCTGTGGAAACGTAGATGTTTGTCCCCCTTGCCAAAAAACCTTTCAACTGAACGTAACTGGAGAGTTACATGAAGAGAGACATAGAAAGCGAGAGATAAGACGGGGTGATGGATGTGAAGGGATGAGCGTTATTAGGGGTGAGTTAAGGGACTAAAGGCCTAGATGCGAGTGCTAGGCCAGAAATCCGAGTCCAATCCTTCAGGTGCGGTATCAACCGGAGCATTAATAACTTACAGCATCCACTTAGATAAGCAGTTGCCGCATATTTTCACTTCAGCCTAGTGCAGGGGGACATCTTTAGCACATTTTCACTTCATACTAGTTAAATATTTAGCCTATATTTCCACTTAATACAAGTTACCACCATTAGCATCTTTTTTTTTATTTATTTTTTTACCGACAACAGGTTAGCATCATTAGCATATTGCTTTCAATCGCCTACCAAAGCCAATATCGATTTCAGATATTCAACAGCCAAAGTAAATATTGATATTAAATAGCTGACATGATTATAGTCTACATATTAACCAAACCTCACCATTATGGCAAACCAAATCACCTTATGCATTACACTTTTTTCAAAAATAAAATCGATTAAGGACTAGGCCTTTATCCTCCTAATCATTATACTTATTTTTCTAACAATTTTCTAACATATTTTTATATCATTATGGCAGACTAATCCCATGGAGAGTGAAACGTACTTTCTGCGTCGGTTGGTTTCATGGGAGAATCTGCGGGCTCTGGCTCGACACAACTTCTGCTCCTCCTGCAGGAGCAGCTTCTCGTCCTCCGGGCCCCCATCGGCCCCTAGCCTCGCGTTACTGACAGACAGCACATCGTCAAGGAGCCCCACGGTGTTACGCACATCACCAACTACACACAAACACTCACAACACTCACAACAACAACAACAACAACAACAACAACAACAACAACCAACAGCAACAGAAACCACCACAACTCGTTCATGAAGCGGATACGAGTGGTAGAAGAAGTTGTCCTTCAGAACTTGCATGACAAGAGAGCAGAGGCCTTTGTTTTGCGGT
Organism: Melanogrammus aeglefinus; assembly: GCA_900291075.1. Taxonomy (NCBI): domain Eukaryota; kingdom Metazoa; phylum Chordata; class Actinopteri; order Gadiformes; family Gadidae; genus Melanogrammus; species Melanogrammus aeglefinus. The sequence continues at coordinate 46,621 of OLKM01000068.1, forward strand.
TAAAAAAATAAAAATAAAAATAAAAGAAGATCCGGCGTCCTCCACCGGAGCGGCGGAGACGAGCGGGTGGGCCTGCTGGCGCCTGCGGTGCCCCTCACACAAGCGGTGGACGCAGGGAATACCGTCGGATCGGCGTTGGAAGCGTCATTGAGTCTATTGGATCGTACAAGGCACACGAAGAATGTCACTAAATGGACATTGTGTCACTTCTCCGAATCCGCTGTCACCTCTGTTCGTCCCGCCCCGCCATGATGATGGCAACAGAGGACGCGCTTCCTTGGCAACGCGAGCGGCGCGCTGGAGGTGCGCTGCCGCCTCGCAGCCGGTAGGCGGCGCGGATTTCACACAATGAAGGATCCTAGACGGGTAGCTGCCAGATAAATTAGCCACCGCTACGTTATTATTAGCCTGAACGACCGGACGGTTTCCCCAAAGACGAACGGCAAACAGCAATATTCATTTAGACGATACATCATTTTTAATATCTCCTAACGTGGGCCCATTGATCAGTGTTTAATTCCAAGTGAGCGGCGGTGCGTTTGGAACAAGGTTAAGCGGATTTAGGACAACGTGCTTTTTCATTATTGTCCATAAATAGACGAGACGGGGATTTACCTGTCTCTCCCGTCTATTTTCAGACGAGCTTTCTAATGTCTGGTGGAAGTACTGTCGCACATCTGGGGCGGCAGAGATCCCGCAGCGGTGGACAGAACTTCTCTCGTCCTCTCCTCAGACCGACGGCAGGACAGGGGCTGTGCACACTGGTACCTGAACACCGCTGCGATGGAGCACAATGCTGTGCTGATGTTGCGCTCGACGGATGCTGCATGTGCGTAACGATGATGTTCCTGCATAGTTTTGGAGAGTGACATTACTGAAGAATCACACACACGCGCGCGCACACACACACACACGCACACGCACACACACACACACTCACACACACACACACACACACACACACACACACACACACACACACACACACACACACACACACACACACACACACACACACACACACACACACACACACACACACTTGACGACCAAGCGTCCGGTGCGGATCGAGCAGACATTTTCTTTGAGGTGAGTGAATCAAGAATATTAATATTGTATGTTTGATTGTAACAATGGATTAGGTCAAATGTTAAACCTATTTGTAAATATAAGTGTGATATATTATGCTGGCTTCAAATGGATTAATAAGAAAACAGGGTTAGAATAACCTTTATTTTATCTCATTGAGATCATTTTATCTATTTTACAGGGAGTAGCCTACTGAAACAATTACATTCACTTCAGCAAGAAAATTATAGAGATTAAGATAGAGAAGAAGAGATCAATCAAAACAAAGATTATTTAAAGTTTCAGATCTGCTGTAGATCATTCCAGGGATAAGGTGTATACTATAACCATTACAACCACCAGTCTTCCTTGGTTCTGTTTTTGTCTGAGGTCATCCAGTCGTTGATTTAGTGTTGTGTGAATTCAAATGGGGTTTAGGCTGTTTGATTTTGGCAATTGAAATAATGATCCTAATATAAAATCACAGACATGCATATTTGTTCTAGATGCAAGGGACGACCATTCAACTTTGTAATATAGCTCACAGCAGCGGGGGTCATCTGATTTGGATTGGATTACCACGTGGTCTAAACAACAATACGGTTCTACTCAAATGGCAAGAGTGGAAAAACATGCCGAACGAGTAGGCCTACGCTTTTAATCAGACCTGAGGTCCTGCGTAACTGACCCTCAATCAATTAGTGACAGTATATGAGAACATGAATTATGTTCAACACGTGTGCTTGTGGTTGTGGCTTGTTGCTTGTGGTTGCTGCTCCTCCATGGAGAAACATAAATTAACAACCGGTTTTTTATGTGTTTCATTATTTTAAATCTCAGGAGCGCTCATCCAGTTTAAGCAGCATCCTTTAAACAGCCGCACAACCTCCCCAAACAGGTCTTTTATGAATCTATCTGAACAATCTCGGGAATAGGTGTTTTATTGTTTTGGCATTTAATATACTACCTGTGTTTAGGTCAAGGACCACAGGGAAATTGTATTTTGCATTCTTTCTTTTTCCACTTCTTCAGAAAACGAGTCTGTGACATATTGTCTTACTGTGTGGCATGACCGATAGTGGAGTAAGGCTGTTTCCCGTTAATCTCTTCACCGGCCCTTATGGGATTCAATTAATTATCCACTAAGCCCCCGCCGCCCTCTGTAGTTTGCTTTGCCTGCTTACATCGGGAAATCTCATAAACACAAACTATGACTGAATGTGGGGACGTTTTTTTATCGTCAAACCTACACCCATGTGGGGAAAAAAAAGTGTGTTTGCGTGCACTAAATCATCTATTTGCTTATTGTGTGATTTTAGAATATATACCAAAAACATCTCACCGTGAAATCCTCCGATGTGACAGTTTGTGATTTTCAACCAACTGCCGCACCGGGGGAATATTAGATTGGATTGTACGGCCTAAACCAAATCAAAGCTTTACTTGTAAAAACCACCAGAGGCTGACGGGAAACAGCCAACAGTAGGTCAGAATATGAGTGACAACAGATGACAAGGACGTGGGTGGTGTGACACACACACACACACACACACACACACACACACACACACACACACACACACACACACACACACACACACACACACACACACACACACACACACACACACACACACACACACACACACAAAAACACCCACACACATCCACACAGACACACGAGGTAACATATGAACACTCACACGTTGAAACATACACAGACACAAAGACACACACACAAACACTGCAGGGAAGCATATGAACAAAAACACACACGCATGGAAACATGCTGTACACACACAGATACACACATGGAAAGACAAACACACACACACACGTCACACACACTGGGAGTGATAATTTGGCCCAACCAGCTGTCCGTTTTCTCACGTAGGGCTATCTATTGTCTGATTTACCTTCACACCTGACTGGCTCGGCTCACCTTAGGAGGACGTTTCTCATTTGTTTCCTATTGGCTATGTTCCCGACAGGAGTAAGTGAGGTTGTCACCTGTTGATGTCGTTCAGAGCACAGGAAGCAGTATGCTGGACTTCCCTTTAACGCACAAAAAACCTTTGATTAATAAATACGTGTGGCTGTCTATACCAATCTGGCTGTAATTTTCGGTCCCCAGGTTGCGGTCTCCAGCTTGTGGCCCCCACTTTTCCCCCCCGAAGTCTGCAGTCCTCAACCTGCGGCCCTCAACCTGCGGCCCTCAGCCTGCGGCCCCCCTCCATGCGTCAGCAGGTAATGGCTAAGCCCAGAAGGCAGGCGTTGCGGGGTCCTGGCTACCTCTTCCGCGCCCACTCCTGCAGCCTGTCCATCACAGAGGAGATCTTCCTGGACGCGGCCGAGTACGGGAACATCCCCGAGGTGAGGCGCATGCTGGAGGAGCTGCCCCACCTGGACGTCAACTGCGTGAACTACATGGGCCAGAATGCATTGCAGCTGGCGGTGGCCAACGAGCACCTGGAGGTGGCCAAGCTGCTGCTGAGGAGGGACAACCTGGAGCGCATCGGCGACGCCCTGCTGCTCGCCATCAGCAAGGGCTACGTCCGCATCGTGGAGGCCATCCTGTGCCACCGGGCCTTCGCCGACGGGCGCAGGCTGAGCTACAGCCCCGGCCATGC
>OLKM01000068.1:55318-102818 GCA_900291075.1 Melanogrammus aeglefinus
TAATAAGATAATAACGTTGACCTTCATTTGCATATAAAAAATGAACCTACTTAGCCAGTAGGAGCCAGGGTTGAAATGTAACTTTTAGAATTGTGTTGTCTTAGCGGTTAGTGATACAATTTACCGGCCTTGCGATGAATATGTAGCTGTGAGTTTTTGCCATTGGCTGGTAGCAGGTGTTCATGTTGGACCCTGGTTAGCCATAATGTCTGCTAAATGATGATGGATCATTCTGCAAAGTAAAATACGCTCTGCATTCACCCATACACTAATAATGACTGATCATTAACAACTTCATAATCATACATGTTTGCTAGTTTTGTTAATGCTGGTTTAGAAAAGGAAAGAGAATACTTTAAACTTCCCGATTCGGTGTGAACATTCGTATCCCCTCTTCAAGCTGAATTAGATGAGATAAGTCTACTTTGTCTATTAATCAGTGACAATGTCCAAACCTACATGAGGCTCAATGAGAAGAGGCGCATGCTAGCACCTCGCTAGCTTCCATCCGCGGCCGCATCCGGCAGTTACATGGCTAACAGTACAACACACCTGTGACAATGCTCTCTTTGTCTAGGTAAGATCTGCGCCGAGTGTAAACACATCTGGTCGCAGGACATCAGGGAGTACGTGTCTGAGCCCTGGAACCTCCTGGACTTTGGCATCCTGGCCATCTTCGTGACGTCCTTCACGGCGCGCTGGATGGCCTTCTGGCACGCGCACACCGCCCAGCTCTACGTGGACGTGCGCTACACCGACCTGGCCAACGTCACGCTGCCCGCGGAGGTCCAGTACTTCCAGCTGGGTCAGTCTCCAGGCCGCCTCTTTATCAGTAGGATTGTTTTGGTTGCTTTTAATATATCTATGTTTTATTTTTTATTTATTAGTTATATTTGACAAATATTATTGTATTATTGTTATTTTTGCATTATTTTTATATATTATACTCTTATATTTGTATTGCTTATTATGGGAAAAAAGCACTGCAAGTCATTTTGGATGAAATCTCTAAATGGCAAATTGTATATGGTTATATTAATTATCTTATTTTTTATCTTATAATTAATATTTCATATATCATAGTTTTATTTCTGTCATTATTATTTGGTTATTATTATGCTATTATAAACAGTATAAAGGTTGTCGTTATGTAGAGCATGGTAGCGTCAGGGTGAGAGCTTCAGGGTCTATGTGTCCGTGTTGACCTCCAGCCTTGAGCCAGATGCTTAACCTCACGCCCTCATCTCAAAACTCTGAAGCCACTTTGGATAAAAGCATCTGCTCATTTACTCAATAAGAATTAATCAGACGTGTGTGTGTGTGTGTGTGTGCGTTTGCGTATGTATGTTTAATGTATGCACAAACACACACACGTGTGCATTCCTGCGAGCGGGTGTGTGTGTGTGTGTGTGTGTGTGTGTGTGTGTGTGTGTGTGTGTGTGTGTTTGTGTGCGCGTTTGCGTGTGTGTGTGTTCACACGCGTCTGTGTGTGTGTGTTTATGTTTTTTGGTGTGTGTGTGTTTGTGTGTTCACGCGCGTGTGTGCGTGCATTTGTGTGTTTGTATGTGTTCACGCACGCGCGTGTGTGCGTTTGTTGTGTGTTTGTGTGTGTGTTCGTGCGCGTGCGTGTGTACGTGCGTGCGTCTGTTTGTGTGTGTTCAGCGTGGCGTGCGTCTGTTTGTGTGTGTTCATGCGCGTGCGTGCGTGTGCGTGCCTCCAGCGCGGATCCACTGGATGCCGTCGGACCCCCAGCTGCTCTCCGAGGGGCTCTACGCGGTGGCGGTGGTGCTGAGCTTCTCCCGCATCGCCTACATCCTGCCGGCCAACGAGAGCTTCGGGCCGCTGCAGATCTCGCTGGGCCGCACCGTCAAGGACATCTTCAAGTTCATGGTGATCTTCATCACCGTGTTCGTGGCCTTCATGATCGGCATGTTCATCCTGTACTCCTACTACCTGGGCGCCAAGCAGAACGACGCCTTCACCACGTGAGTCCACACCTCATTAGTACGCTTTATGTAGAATTATGTTTATTAAAAGATATATTTATACATATTATTATAAAAAATATATATATATATATATATATAAATATAATTTGCATTTATTTTTCTAAAAATATTTGTATATACATACATGCATATTTTCCGATATGTACATATTTTTATATCTTCGATGGATTTACATTACATAACTCTATTCAAACTCTCAAAAATCTCTAAATCCTATTTGAAGTTGTGTAACTGTCCTGAACGTTCTGCTCTGGCACCTGCTCAAGTACCTGTTTGGGATTAATAAAGTACCGAATACATTCATAAAGTGGTTTCGGCTTCAATGTAATGCCATTTAAAAGTGAGGCTAAGAACAAGTAAAACATACAATCCAAAAAGTGCCACTTGACCAAGTTTTTAAATCAACCAGCAAAGTACTGAGTAGCCATATCAGAACAAGCGTCTGTACAGAGTAGCGTCACATATCAGAACACGGTTACAATGTGTGTTAGTGGCTGATCTGTGTATCGTTTCCAGTACCGCTGTGCCCAAGCAGCACAGCAATAACCAAGATGCTATGAGCTCTGGCTTCATTCTGCAGCATTTAGATCATAAAAAAACTGCAGTAAAACTAGTGCTCCTTCTATTGCGATTGCTTCCATCGTTTGTTCTCAACCTCACTTCCCTTGTAAGTCGCTTCAGTACTGGGTCTGATCAATCAGTGGTACCCGTACAATTTGTACAAGCAGCCTGGACCAGGGCCAGAAATACACCTTCCATTTTAAACCCCACTACAGTATTAACAGTATGGTTTATAGGCCACTAAAATATTAATTATGGAGCTAAATGATCCTACTTTAATATAAGTTCCTAGGCAACAACAATATTATAAGGATTGAAAGCAGTCACACAAGGTATTCACAGCCCACCCAGCGCCTATCCCAGCGGCCACCCTTTTTGACTAAATCTCGGCTGTAGCCATTACTGATGAGTTTTTTGGATTTTAGTCCCATAATCCACGCACACACACACACACACACACACACACACACACACACACACACACACACACACACACACACACACACACACACACACAACACACAACCACACACAACACACACACACACACACACACACACACACACACACACACACACACACACACACTTAAATTGAAGATGCCGTTTATGCGTTATTCTGTGCCACCTGCTGGCGAGGTGGTGCATTACGCTTAAAGGCAATTACTTTAACTGACGGACGTCATGGAATGAGGTATCTGCATAAAACGTTTGTATGTTAAGGTAGGTGCCCTCTGTGTTCATTGCGATGTTCACTGCACAGCTTAATGTATCCCGACGGACATTATGGGTCCAAATTGAATAACATTTGTGGTTTGGTGTGTGATGGGGTAATGATTGTAGTAACTGAAGTGTGGGTTCATAACACAAAAGGTTGGAAAACACTGTGCTGACTGAGCGTCTGAACCTCACACTAAAAGAGAGCTCCTTGTGTTTCCTCCTCACCCAGCGTGGAGGAGAGCTTCAAGACCTTGTTTTGGGCCATCTTCGGCCTGTCCGAGGTGCGATCCGTCGTTCTGGACACCAACCACAAGTTCATCGAGAACACGGGCTACATCCTCTACGGCGTCTACAACATCATCATGGTCATTGTCCTCCTCAACATGCTCATCGCCATGTTCAACAGCTCCTTCCAGGAGATCGAGGTGAGCCCAGAACCCTCTGAAAACATCCCGGTGACATCGCTCGCGGTTGGTTCTTTTATGGCGCATTTCCACTAGCACGGCTCGGCTCGGTACGGCTCGGCTCGGCGCGCTATTTGCGTGTTTCCACTAGCACGCAGTACCTGCAACCGGGTACATTTTTGGTATCACCTCAGCCCTGGTTCCAAGCGAGCCGAAGCGTTACTAAAACGTGACGTCAGCCGACTGCCTTCCACTGATTGGCCGATGAGTGTCGTCACTGGAAGCGTCATAACCGCGCGACGACCGCCTAGAATGTAAATAAAAACAAGACGCGAGACAAGACACCACTTTTTACTGCTTTTTGACTTGGAACGAGATGGCTTCTCAGAAAAAATCCACTCCTTGGTCGGTGGAGGAGGTCCAGACGTTCCTGACTCTTGGTTGCCGAAGAACAATTCAGAGGGAGCTCGACGGCACCACGCGTTGTTGTTGTTCTGGTCTTCCGGATTTGTACGTTGCTCGGCGCCGTGTAAATGACGTCACAGCGGTTTCGCGCAGCCATGTTATGACGACCCCGCCCACGTCGAGGAGGCACCAGTTGTAATGGAAACACAACCAAACCGAGCCGAGCCGAGCCGTGCCGAGCCGTATCGAGCCGAGCCGTGCTAGTGGAAATGCGCCATTAGGTTCCAAAGCTGTGGTTCCAGGCCTTATTTGGCCCTGTGACACATTTTTTTCTTACTCGGTTGTGCAAATGCTTCCACGTATAGTCTTAAAGGTGACATTTTACCCCACCAGGTGTGAGTGTGATTAGTCATTACAAGCCGTTTTGAAAGTCTGCCTCTTCTTATGTCACAAGCGGGCGTGTCCACCTAGATGTGTGCTGGATAGATGAGCCTACCAGCCTACCCAGTGGACTGCAGCAAACGTTGCTCATCTATCCGTCACACAACTGGGTGGACACGCCCACTTGTGATGTCAGAAGAGGCAGATTCAACGCGGGTTGTAACGGCTTATAGTTGGTCGTAGTTTGCTTCAGGCCTTTACCCTCAAACAGTATGATTGGTCTTAACAAATCACCCCAGCATTGAGCTTGTCTACTATCAGACTTTAAATGGTTAATCTGAGGTCTGATCTGTGAGACGAATAAACCAGCGAGCGCCGGCAACCCCATACGAATTCCAAGAGGGATTGTAACATAGATTTATCCCAACTGACGCGTGAACACTTCCTCTCTCTTATGAATTAATGAATCCTTTCTCTCATGAATAATTGAATGATGAACCGGCACCTCTTACCTTCCTCCCTGTCGTGCTGCAGGACGACTCCGACGTGGAGTGGAAGTTTGCCCGCTCCAAACTTTGGTTCTCTTACTTTGAGCACGGCGGAACGCTGCCCGTGCCCTTCAACCTGGTGCCAAGCCCCAAGTGCATCCTGGGAACGACACTGGGAATCCTCAAACTTCTCTGTAGACTGCCTCACCTGGAGGTCAAGGACCAGCCGGAGCTCAACCCGGAGCTCAACCCGGAGCTCAACAAGGTCTGAGGGGATGGGGGTAGTCTAGTCTGGTGGTTCCGGGCTTGGGGTCCGGGCACCAGCGGGGGTCTCCTGATATGCGTTTTGGGGTGGTGGGAGATGGCTGACTTAAAAGCGGTTTGACAATACATTTGTTAATGTTAGGGGTGTTTACCAAGGGTGATTCTATATCAACTAATGATTTGTAGCCATAAGCAAACTAAAGCAAACTATTTCTCTGGGATATGATGATATTATTTGCAGATATTCACGGGGTCATAGGTGAAAAGACTTGGAAACCACTGGTCGAGAGTGTTTGAATCAGAGTCCAAAAGGTTCTGTGTTCGATACCCCCAATGTCAACGTCAACATTTATTATCTTTTAACCGTTAGCTGAATCCGCCAGATGAAGAAAATGTTGCTACATCAACGGCTCCGAGCACACACCAGGTAAAGCACCTTTAAACGATCGCTTCACAGTATTTATTTATTTATGTATTCCACAGAGATTCATGTGCAGTATTAATTTTTTTTCATGTTCGGAACGCTTACATCATATACTCTCCATGTAATTCTTCCTTTTTAGGATTGTGAGGTTGCACGCGCACACACACACACACACACACACACACACACACACACACACACACACACACACACACACACACACACACACACACACACACACACACACACACACACACACAGCAGCGGCAGGCTTCCATTTATTATGGCTATTAAAACATGTCTTAAGGCACCAGTGATTAGATTGGATGACTAAACACACTCCCATAATAATATCATCTCTTCCTCTCCTTGTCTAGCGTCACACAAATAGATAAACAACACACACACACACACACACGTACACACACAAGCCCCCTGGCCTATATTTTTTCTTATCAGTGTGGGAATTCATATTGGCAACCTTCCACGTACACACTCACAGCTGAAGGGCACTAGGGAGTTGAGTGGTTTTATCACCAACTGATTCTGAAACCTCGGGAATGCAGTCGAATGGAGATGGTAACATTCGTCTTTGTGTGTGTGTGCGTGTGCGCGTGTGCGCGTGTGTGTATTTGAACAGAAAATTATGAACCGCCTGGTGAAGAGGTACATCATCAACGCCCAGTCCGACCGTGACCATGATGAGGTCAACGAAGGTAGGCGGAGTCAACTGTCACTACCGTCGTCAGAACCTATCTTTGGGCAATTGTTATTGGTTCTAAACATGTACGACTGGGCATTTAGATTCAGAATATTAATCTTTATATTAATCCTAAAATACTTGATAGTAAATCAGCAAAGTATTCAGAATAAGTTATCGTTGGTGAAGGAGTAAAATCGAATATAACCTCATAGGCAAAGCGAAAATACAAAGCAATAAAGTTGAAGTACAATCTAATAAAAGCCGATGCCTTTGGCGCCCCCTGCAGGCGAGCTGAAGGAGATCAAGCAGGACATCTCCAGCCTGCGCTTTGAGCTGCTGGAGTGCAAGAGCTACAACATGGACGCCATGGCTGGCCTCATCCGACGGCTGGAGGAGGTGACACGCGCCACCTCCAACAGAAAAGTGCGCGACACTAATTGATGCAATGTTATTATTTTTCTTATATATAGTAATTTAGCAGACGCTTGCCTCCAGACAGAGCAACTAACAATGAAAAAAACAGCGAGAGAGGTCACTGCGGACAAGTTAGCTTGTGGTCTTCACACCCAGAAAATGTTATCACTAGACTATCCTTAAGATATTAGTTATTGTACATATGGATATGTGTCTATATTAGAGGTGTATTCCACACAGTTTAGAAATGCAGAAATGTCTTGTTTTTTTTAAGCCTATAGGCCTACATAAAATACGTGTTCATTAGAACGTTTTGCCCGAATGAAAAAACATTGTTTTACACAACCTGAATATAATTCCTTATGTTATTTTGTGTCCGGTAGTCATTCCCATTTTGAGCCGCTAGATGGTGCTACAGAGACTCCGGCTGCCAGTTGCATTGTTTCTATTTCCCTTCCACACCAACAGCTCTGTGAGTTGTTAATAATTTCTCCCCCCATCAATGTTTGATTTTCCCTGAGTTATTGAAAATAAATCATTAATAAAGTTATAATGTTCAAGCGATCAGGGAGGGTCAAATTAATAAATCAGAAGTGTTTTGACTGTACAGACAGCAATCCCTTAAATAAACTTCCATTTACTTTCTGCCACAAAACAGGGTTGTTGAAACCACGTGTTATGCCTAACCACGATCAATATAAGTCCTTATTATCAATAGACAAATAAGAAAAAAATATGGGCCTCTAACACATCAATAAATCTTAGAATTTCTTCTTGTACCAACACATGGAAACCACAACAGAAATGAGACGCGTTGTATTGACACACACACACAAACACACACACACACAACACACACACACACAACACCACACACCACAACACACACACACAACACACACACACACACACACACACACACACACACACACACACACACACACACACACACACACACACACACACACACGTCTCGCTCCCTCTCTTTCACTTTATTTACCCTCTCTCCCTGCCCCATCTCTCACAAACACACACAAGCGGGGGAACTGTCTGACCTGTCACGCGAGCTTCCTCCACCAAATTCTGATCATAAAACATTGAGAGAATAGCTTTTTAAGGCTGGACTGTCAACCCCGGGAAACCGTTGGTTGCAGTGTTATTTTTGGTTGATAGTTACTAGTCACAACCCTAGACCTACGTGACTCAAGAGGCCAGAACTGAAGCACAGACCTGGATAAAATCATACCGGTTCATGGGAAATTCTTCAGACTAGGATAATTGGGTCAAGCAGGGCGCCCACATACTGCGAAGGCAAGGCATTTTTCTTTATCAATATTTTGTGCAAATAAACTCCCTTTTTGGTGAGTCAACTTGCTCAACTGGGAACTTTAATTATCGGCCTACATTTCGGAATTAGAAGCCAATATCTTCACTCCTTGACCGGTTTTACATCCGGATAAAAGATAAGGTGAGGGGGGAGGAGGGGGGACACCCCTCCGTCGAGTGTTTAAATGAGGCAGCCATGACACAACGGCAAGCCTTAAGATAGGGGTCCCTGATGTCCACTGATAGCAGGCCTGTGACGCGGGAGATATGGGCCCAAGGTTTCAATGTGCATCATAACCACACACCTCAACATCAGCAACACAAACGCACCAATGATTATGACAAACAAAAACAACACTCACTACGCCCACTCATAAATTCTGAGAAAATCATTCCATGTAGTAGGCCTACATGAACAACTCTTGAATCAAATGGGCGTGGGATTATATTATGTCATGAGGATCTGCTTTTATCATGTGGTATCGTGTGGTTACAGTTATGTTTAATTTAAGAATCAAGGCCTTGTTATCACAATGCCCTGTGGTTGGAGTGATTTGCCCGAAGATATGGACAGTGCATTATTCAAGCTCCACTAATTCAATATTACATTTTTTGGAAACCACAAATTCATCTGCAATTGTTTGTCTACTCCAAACATGCTGTCACGTTTCTGAAAGTTTTGTCAAATACAAATACCTTATATTCCTAATAAAAATATCAAATATAATAAATAGGCTATATATATATATATATTATATATATAATATATATATATATATATATATATATATATATATATATATATATAATATATATATATATATATATATATAAAGATATTTGTTTCATATAATTACGATATTAAATGTAAAAATGTATGTCGAGTATTTGTGTTTATTTTCGGGCGCAGCACCTAAATCTTCCATGAATCCTGTTCGTCTTTGTCTTCATCAAAATCAATGTAATAAAAATCCTCACTGGAAGCCAATCGAGGCCCTATTCTCTCCTCTCTCCCAACATGTGAAAGCTCCGATGTCACGACGACTTGAAGAGGTCAATCCTAAGAGGACGACCCTGGCTGCGTCCAACTGTCTGCTCTGTAGCCTGGTTACATCTGCAGCTCCGCACTGGAGGACCAGGGCTACTTTTAATGGACATTCTTCCTATTCAACTAATAGGCCTAGTTATATTGCATTCATTTAGGACCGAGTGTGTGCGTAATATGTACAGTAGTTTCTACGTGATAATTGAGCTCAACATCTGACAATGGCCATGTGTGTAATATAATTAAATGTTTAGCATTAGATATGCCTATGTCCTCTATCATAGCTTGTCTATCTAGCATTATCTAATTAGTTTTATCAAGGCGATGTTGGTGTGAGGAACAGGGAGACGCGATAAACTCTGATACTGAGGCACGTCCCCCCGGGATGGAGTGTTCTTGTTCATCACCCAGGGTGGAGACTGAGAGGACGGAGGAAAGGGCTTTTTTTTGCTGGATTGAAAAGGGAAAAGGAAAGGGTCGCCGGAGAGTTTTGAAAGATGACAGCGAAAGGCGAACAGCAGAACCGTGTCAGTTCAACATTTTGTCATCAGACTCGGGTATTTATTTTCTCTAATGCTACTTATCTTAGGTTTTGTAATTGATTAGTAGGCTAGTATTATTGGAATCATTCGTATTACCATTAAACAATCCATTTCATAAACCATTTATTCAAAAGCCAACTTTTAATGTGAAAGACAGCAGGGAAAGTGTCAAAGCGAGTGTGTCCAGGGGGTAGGGCTGAGCAGCAGGGTGGGGGTTTCAGAGCGCGCGCTCTCTCCGGACGCAGATGGAGAATAAACCAAATGGGAGAATGGACGCAGTAAGCACTTCTCTCGCCGACTCCACGGAATCCAGAGACAACACGACCGTCAGTGAACTGAACGACATGGGATTCAGCCACGGGAAATCACCAGCGTCGACCTGCGTGTCCACCACCGTGCGTCACTTCGGCAACATCGGAACTCTGTTGCACCAGGGCGCACCGCTTCTTGACCACGACGGTTACAAAGAATGCCCCCTGGTGGATCACCCGCTGGCCCTGAAGCAGCACTCCTACGGCCGGGTTGAGGAACACTTGAAGACGGACAACATGAACATGTCGTGGGCTGATTATGTCAAAGTGCCGAGAGCCAAAGAATCAACGGTGCAAAGGTTGCAGGCGCAACGCGCGCCGACCGCGACCTGTAAGTTTATAAAGGACGAGAAAGAGCCGTCGCTCATCATGGACCATCACGGTGGCCCCGGGTTCGGCCTGCCCACGGAGATGGCCGCACTAGACACTTTTTATGACGTCGAGAAGAAACAGCCGCCGCTGGGTTTTGCGGATGACGCTTCGAGCTTCACGTCGACGAGTTCCCAGGGGATGGAGGGATCCCCAAACTTCCTGGTCGAACTTAACCAGCAGGACCCGCTCGCACCTGTAGTCATGCCCCAAGTAAGAACTGAGTTGAGGTCTGGGCAGCCCAGTAAGGGCATCATGCTCAACTTCGACGCACACATGACCAACGCACACGCACACGCACAGCACCATCATCTACAGCAGCAGCAGCAGCTGATGGTGTACAAGAATGAAGTTCCGCGGTGGTCCTTCCCGACTGGGAACGCAGCGGACGCGCAGTTCTGGAGCCAGTCTGCGGGTCTGTCCGACGACCTGTACCCGTATGGGGCCTATGGTGCCAGTCCCGCATCACAGAGGCACTCGCCTTCGTACTCCACCTTTCCCGGGTAATTATGAGATAACAGGTCGACAATAAACGACAACTTTTGTCAGCTCACCGCGTCACTCAATGAAAAAACATGTAGGCCTAATTTATTTTGTGTGTCTGTGTGCGCGCGTGCTTGTGTGTCTCCGTGCCTGTGTATATGCGTGTGTGTATTGTTGTGCATATGCGTGTCTGTGTATTTGTGTTTGTGTGTGTGCGTGCGTGTATACGTGTATTTCCGTGATTTCTACAGCATGCCACCCCAGAGGCTGTGCATGATCTGCGGGGACGAGGCGTCCGGGTGTCATTACGGGGTTCTAACCTGCGGCAGCTGCAAGGTGTTCTTCAAGCGAGCGGTAGAAGGTGAGGGCACGTCCACACCCACCGTGCTGACTTGTTGAAGTCTCCCCAAATAAGGGACCTTGTGTCGCCTCAACCTGGGGGCCTTGGTGCACCAAATTGTATCCTTCAATTCTTAGCACTTCAACATTTGATGGCTCTCACACAACTCGTTTGTCGTTAAATGTTTTCATATATTAGGCATATATTTGACATATATTTCTATATTAGGCGTTCATGATCCTTGGTCATGTTAGACAATTTGATTAATAAAATGTAATCACAATAAAAAAGATACTATAATAATTAAAAAATAATAGCCACTTAGTACATTAAAATAATTCCAACAAAAGGTACGCAACTGTGAAAATCAATTGGTCAAGCAAATTAGGGAATAGTTTAATTGCCACTGAAGCAATTATAGCTTATTTAGCTAATGCTCACTTTGTGGCGGTTGAGCTTTAGCTACGCTAAGCTCACATCGTGGCGGTTACAGGGGCTTTAGCTAGATGCCAAGCTTACATCGTAGAAGTTCGAGGGGCTTTGGCTACAGGTAAAGCTCACATTGTGGCGGTTAGATGGGCTTTAACTAGTAACGCTTAGTAGCACTAACAATGTGGCGGTTAGAGGTGCTAGCCACAGTGTCGCTCACATTGTGGCGGTAAGAGGGGCTTTAGCTAGTAACGCTAACATTGTGGCGGCTAGAGGGGCTTAAGCTATATGCTAAACTGAGATTGTGGCGGCTAGAGGGACTTTAGCTAGTAACACTTATATTGTGGCGATTAGAGGTGCTTTAGCTAGACGTAACCCTCACATTGTGGTGATTAGAGGAGCTTTAGCTGGTAACGCTTACATTGTGGCAATTAGAGCTAGTTTTGCTTCAGCTAGTTTTGCAAACATCGTGGTCCTTAGAGGGGCTCTTGCTAACGCTCATATCGTGGCAGTTAGAGGGGCTTTAACTAGCAACGCTTACATCCTGGCGTTGAAGGTGCTGTTGCTAGACGAACACTAACAATGTGGCGGTTAGAGGTGCTGTTGCTAGACTAACACTAACAATGTGGCGGTAAGAGGTACTTTAGCTACAGTAACGCTCACATCTTGCCGATGGAGGGGGGTGCCTAATTAGAGTAAGGCTCACAATGTTCTGGTCACCCAGCTGAGGTTATTTGGCAACTGGTGAGTGTCACACTGTCCTATCTATTCTCCGAAACCCACCTCAGAGGAAAAACTGTGTTTGTCGAGAAGTTGTGTATTTCACAGAAAGACACAGTTTCTGCGTGGTTGTTGTGTTGGAAAAGTCAGAGGGAGCAGGGGAGCCGACAAGAAAGGAGAGAATAGAAGAGAGAATAGAGGAGAGGGGAGAGAGAGAAGAGATGAGAAAGAGATAAGAGACAGGCATGGTCAGTAAATGATGTTAAAATTGGGTATATTGTGTTTCCTTTTCTTGAGCAGGCCATCATAATTACCTCTGCGCTGGACGGAATGACTGCATCGTAGACAAGATCCGGAGGAAGAACTGCCCTGCGTGTCGCTTGAGAAAGTGCTACCAGGCTGGGATGATGCTAGGAGGTACGGATGCATGCTATGTTTCGCAGTACGCTGGCCTCTACCTGGGCTCTATCTTGGTGGAGGGAGCTAGTCCTCAAAAACAATATTTATTGAGTTTTAATACGTTTTGAACATGGAACCAAAGATGCACTCTTCATGAGTTGGATCGTTTGGATATCTAACCAGTGCTCCGTGTTTGTCCACTTCCCCCCCTCCCCACTACAGGGAGGAAGTTGAAGCGTTTCGGGGCCCTCAAGGCAATGGGCATGTCCCCTGTGAACCTGATGTTTCAGTCCCACCTGGCGATGACGGGCGACGGCTCCGCACCCTGCATGCCGGGCATCCGAGAGGTGCAGCTGTCCTCCCAGATCCTGGCCATCCTGGAGAACATCGAGCCGGAGATGGCGTACTCGGGCTTCGACAACACCCAGCTCGACCTGCCGCATGTGCTGCTCAACAGCCTCAACCGGCTGTGCGAGATGCAGCTGCTGTGGATCGTCAGATGGTCCAAGTCCCTGCCAGGTAACTGTGCTTACACCCCCCCCCCCCCCCCTTCCCCGACCCTCACACCGTATCCCCCATTCTGGTCAGGGTCACCCATAGTCTGTTGCGTGGGGAAAGCAGCTAGTTTCCCCCCCCCCCCCCCGGCTGGCCTCGGCTTCGTAGATACTAGCCGCCGTTGTGGTTGTCATGGTTGTTTACCGGCAGGAAGCGGTTAAGCTACAGCTTTAATAACTAGGGGTCTGAGCTGGTCACACACAGGTTGTTTTTAAGCGGGATGGATGGTAATGTGTGGGAAATTAGTTCTGTCTACGTCATACACTGGTTTTGTTTGTGCTCAGGATTGGGAGCGCGACCAGGAGTGTTTTTAGAGTTTTACAAGGCCAAAAAGATAAAGCACTCTACTTTGTAGCCATAACTTAGTGTCTACAACATTGTTTTTGAAAGTTACAACCATTGACAACCGTTGAGTACATCGTGTGCAAAAACGGTTGACTTGGCATCAAACGGGGAAACAAGTGGCTGTAATGTTTCCAAGCAAATGACTCCTTAGCATTTGAATCAAAACCTGAAAGGCCAATATTAGATTAACAATTAACATTAGCGGTTACTTTTACCAATCCAAGTGTTAGCGATGTGAGAGTTGGTCATTTGTGTGTCTGGCAGGCTTTCGTAACCTGCACATCTCGGACCAGATGACCTTGATCCAGTACTCCTGGATGAACCTGATGGTCTTCTCTCTGGGCTGGAGGTCATTCAAGAACGTCACCAGTGAATTCTTATACTTTGCCCCGGATCTGATTCTTAACCAGTAAGTACCTTCCGATTCGCCCCTAGCGATAATTATAATTATCGGGGCTTTATTCAACTAGCGACTGGGAATAAGCGATTGGAAAATCAAACAACTATCTGCAGAGAGCCGAGTATTTGTACTATTCATATCTTTATTCTTTGAGGCAACATAACTAATTGAACAAAAGTGGAAATAGACGTAAATAAGAGAAAGTAATCCTGCTTTAGATCATTCTACATATTCGTATTCTTCAATAAACTGTTAAAATAATTCTGAACCCTTAAAAGCTAGGGAAGGCCTTTGCAATAAACAATTATATAAACTATTAAAATAATTATTCAAAAGAGGCCTTTTCAATAAACAATTATATAAACTATTATAATTATGAACACTTAAAAGGCATGAAAATAATAAAAATAAACTAAACTCTCTGATAATTGACTATTTGAACATTGTGAAATATTCAAATAGCCACTCTGCCTAATTGGTGGACGCTGGACAGACAGAATTTAAACAAACCAAAAAAGGCGCTAACAGATCAAATAAGCATTCTTATTTGTTACACAAAGGCTGACGGAACACAACGTGTAGGTAAACTGGCAACACTGCCAGAGCAAAGCTTATTTCCTCCTCCCTGTCTAACAAAGTCTGTTTCCCATATTGCAGGTTTCAAACAAAAAAGGTAAACAAAAAAGAAATAATGTCATTATAAACCAACTCAGCAAACCGGTTAAGTTAAAACGAAACTTATCAAAAACAAAACTGATGGCGTAGCAATGTACTATGTTTGGCTTATATTTGAGTTATCCTGCCCCGGAAAGTTCTCGTGAATGACACTCTGATGATTTTATTCTTCCTTTCGGCAACTGGGGCCAGATTTTGATAACAGAGTTGCCCAGGTGGTGACGTATTATAAACTAGTGACGCGCATCAACATGGTGCGACATGAAAGTTTTACTCAATATAAAATAATCAACCATCATATCACATACTTTACTATTGATTGAAGTTGTAACCTTTTGTTGGCATCGACTTTGCTCAGTTTTAAACGTTGTGTACTGGTAAACCAGCTCTAGAAGCAAGGCAAGTGTTGCCTTCTATACCGTGGCAGTACAATGTGCTTCTCATAAATAAAAGCAAAAAAGATAGTAGGTGATATGCTACAAGCAAATAAAGGCGCGTAAACTTGCAACTGATCCTAATAAATTCTGTTTTGTTCCAACTGGTTAGATAAAAAAAAACCTGCTGTGAAGAACTTTTAGATTCCGAACGCAGTGCACATGAATGGTCGCTATCGGGAACACGCATGAGCCTGAGTGTCATTACTGTCGAGGAGTCTCATTATTACCAGGACACATGAATGCGCCTTTAACACACATACAGTATATGATGGATAGATCCAACTTCACCAGTACAATCCACCAGGGAGTTCATATACAAAACAGGGTGGACACTTTGACTTCTCAGCAGTAAATGTTTTTTTTTATCAGCCTTAGACATGCTGGTCAAATAATGGCCCTTTAACATAGACACAAAAGCTCTGCCAAATTTAATCAAGGCATACAACTGAATGATATTGACCGAAAGTTAAGGTCTCTACGGCTGTAATACCTAAAGTTGTTCAGGTTCATTGAACTATCTTAATATGTACAAAAACTAAAATAACTTGAGGATTGTCTTGTCTTGTGGATAAACTGACAAGCTATCGTTTATCCAACTCAGCTACGACAATTTGATAAGAACAGACAATCACTCCTTTTTACTGTACGATATCATTCAAACAAAACGAACGATATACACAAGCTCTCATGTAGTGCCACGATAACACCTCAAACATGTTATTTCCAAGCCCTGCCGACCGGAAGTGTCAAAGCATCCCGTGCTGTATATAATGGATGCATGCTACAAAACGTTGGGTTTTGCACACAGAGGTGAATCAGTGGTTCCCTCTTCTCAGGGATCAGATGAGGCAGTCTCCCATCTACGACCTGTGTCTGGCCATGCAGTTCATCCCCCAGGAGTTTGCCAACCTTCAGGTCACCCGGGAGGAGTTCCTCTGTATGAAGGCCATCATTCTGCTCAACACAGGTAAGCCAAGACGAGGAAAGCCATATATGAAACTTAACCCAGATAGGCTGAACCATGCAAAACCAGCCAAATCCAGGCCAAACCAAGGCAAAATAAAATGTGAATCGTTGCATTTTCTAATATAAGAGAGTGTGATGGTACTGGGTTTGATCCACCTTATCCGCAGAATAACCGTCAGCATAGCTAGAGCAAGATACCCTAACACCTACACACTCCTTTTTTGACATGTATTGGAATTGAACGTTAATCCAAACCCAAGGCAAAGAGTGACCTCATGTTCCTGAAGGGGCCAGGCTGACTAGGTGGCCTGTAGAGGCCTTGTTTTAGTGCAATGCTGCTCTGAATGAGAACGATCCATGGCCAGAGCTGTGAAGCGTTCCCAACTGTGCTGAGTCAATGGAACACGGCCTGATTTATGGAGCAGATGTTATCAATTCAATTTGAAAGGGCCCTTTAAAAAAAATTGCCCTTTATGTATCGACCCAGCGATGACTTTAACAAGATGGTCGTAATCGAGCGCTGGACATCAGTTGGACATAGATAGTGGTAAATAAATGGACCCAACTTTATGGTGAACGCATCAAAAGCTTTGACCCCAGGGTTCACCCAAAACAACATGACATTACGTGGCCCTGCGTAGTTTGACTCTTAACTCTCAACCCAATCTCCCCCCCCGCCCCCACCCCCCCCCCCACCCCCCGGGCCCTCCCGCAGTGCCACTGGAGGGACTGAAGAGCCAGGCCGCCTTCGACGAGATGCGCCAGAGCTACATCCGGGAGCTGACCAAAGCCATCCACCAGCGAGAGAAGGGCATGGCTGGGAGCTCCCAGCTGTTCTACCACCTCACCAAGCTGATGGACTCTATGCACGAGGTGCGCTTCAGCCCTTATCGAGGCCCTTGCGCGATTATGGCAAAAAAAACAACCTAATCGCGATTATTTTGGTTAATTTTGAAATCACGATTATTCAAAGGATTATTTTTTGAGTTTGAGAACATGATTCATTTATTCAGCATTTCTCTCCAAAAAAAAAAAAGTTTTGTAACTGAGAACCGTTTCAACTCGGTTATATTAGTTTGGACAAAGTTTGACACAAAAATAGAAATTTCAAAATTTGATTTGATTTTACAGCCCCCACCCCATCTCTCCCTCGCAGCGCTCTCCGCTGCCCCCTCGGGTGGGAGTACATGATTCAGGAGTAAGGGAGTACATGAGTTTTTCTGGCACCCACCCGACAACTGGCTAATTGGCAGCGTGACCTTGGGCATTTCAGATCGTCAAGAAGGTCAACCTGTACTGCCTCAGCACCTACATCCAGGCGGACGCCATGAAGGTGGAGTTCCCGGAGATGATGTCCGAGGTCATCTCGTCCCAGCTGCCCAAGGTGCTGGCGGGCATGGTCAAGCCGCTGCTGTTCCACACCAAGTGAGGTGGGGAAATGAACCAGCACAGACACCATCTTCATCAGCGGCCCTCTTCGTCTGCGTCGTTTATAGTACAACCTGAAGAAGGCCGTTTTATTCTTCATCCCAGAATTGTGTTACATTAACTTTACGGAAATATCTTTGTAAAATGTAAAGATATACTTTGCGGGATCTTTTGACGCAGAGAAATGTTTTGACCTTTTTTTTAATATTATTATATTTAATATTTTAGGAAAGGGTTAGGGATTGACAGGGACAGAGGTAAAAATTTAAATGTACAGGATTCAGTCAGGACCCTTGATGGCCACCACGAGAAAAATGTTAAATGAAGATTTGCAGGCCAGGCTCTCTGCTGCTCCGTTGAAGGTCATAGATCCCCATAGATAGACACAGAGAATAATTACATCTAAATGGTGGAAAGAGCGAGGGAGATCGAGAACAAGAGCGAGGAGAAAAAGAAGAGAGAAAGAGAGACCAGCGGTTCCTTCCAAGTACAAAAACAGAAAATTGTCTCACTCCAGGGAACAGCTCCACGAAACACACTTCAATAAAAGCCTTTATTGGTGTCTTATTATTGTCAAACAAAAACAACTCGCCCTCTGATCCACCCGCCAAACATCACCCGCTACAAGCTTTTTAAGCTTTTACTGAAGGCTGCTGAAGCCAATTTTTTCAGGGCCATAGAATAATGACGCAGGGAATTCACCCCGCTTCCCCGCTGCTTAAAGCGTTAAGTGGATTGAGTTACCATGTCCACCATCTTTACTCTGGACTCATTAAAAACAACAGAAACATGGAGGATGAGTCACACAGTTAGATTGGTAGGTGTGTTGTTTAAAGGGCAACAAGCGCCTTGAGTGATACAATCACTAATGTGCTTTTCTCGTTGCGCTATCCAGCGCATAGTGGCGAGGGAGTAGCATTCCAGAGTGACAGTTCATGGCCACACATCACATCCTCATGTAGTCAAACGGAAAAGTACAGCCCGGTCTTGGCCAGCCATCGTAAATACCTTGGTGGTGAATGTTTCAGTTCACCTCCACAAGAAACGCTCTTAATTTGGAGTCACTGTAAGTGAAAAGATATGAGAAGATACAAAGTTCTTCTTTGTCTGTTTCAACGTTTGCGACCAAGGTGATAGATATTACATTTGTATCCACATTGGGCTACAGAAATTGTAATAGCAGGACAATAATTAAATAATAAATCATCTTTACCATCATATGATTTGATATATGTCTAACACATTTGACATAATTCCATATAATCATCTTTATTAAAACTGTGAACCATTGAGTACAGTTACAAAACAGCATTTAATGTTAAAAATGTAACATTTCATCGTCACTATTTTAAAAACAATAGTCTTTATAATAGAAAATATACAGATTGTGAAAATGTATAGGGATGCAGAGTGTGCAGAGGTAAATATTTTTGATTAGATTTTTGAAGCAAAAAGGGATTTGGAGGGAGAGATTCAACACACAGGCCAAAGATAATTCAACACTAAGGAGAATCTTGCCATGCTATTAAAGATGTATTGTTATTTAGAAATAAATCTTTTTTTTATCAAAATAAATGACTTCTGGATGAAGCTGCTTATAATTGTTAAAAAAGGTTCAGCTGACTCTTTGAGTGTGCTGTGGATGTTGATATTGTTAGTATGCAATATTTATATATTACAGTGAAACAATATGAATACAGATTTATATTGATCATACAGAGGGTATGGAGTAACTGAAAACCAACCGCAAACTTGTTAAAAGCCGGAGTTAGTAAACACAAATATGTATGAATTGTGAGAAGTGTGTACTTTTGGCATATTATTATTATTATTATTATTATTAAAAACAGCCACCATTTTTTGTCGTTGTTGCTTCGAATGC
The DNA here is from genome assembly GCA_900291075.1 of Melanogrammus aeglefinus. Lineage (NCBI taxonomy): Eukaryota > Metazoa > Chordata > Actinopteri > Gadiformes > Gadidae > Melanogrammus > Melanogrammus aeglefinus. The sequence continues at coordinate 74,743 of OLKM01000068.1, forward strand.
AGTGAAAAAAGGATTCTACAACAACCAGTCAAATCATACCTTGTTTCCATGGATACCACGAAAAAAAGTTGATACATGTGTGCCTTAATGCGTTCATATTTTACCAGCTGGTCAAAGGTAGACAACATAGTTCTCTGGTATCAGACCCGTCTTGCCATCTAGTGTCGCTTGGAGCCAGCCCGGTTCGATGGAAGGGTAAACTAAAATTGGAATGAAGAGATAAACAAAACCCAATGAATGAGGTGAGACAAGCCGGGACAACACACAACCAAACTATAATAAGGAGCGCATCTTAAGTACCCAGGTACCCAGTGTTGCAAGAAACCACAAGCATAAACCTGAACTTCCCTGGACTAATGGAAGCAGGGGCGTAGGCCCACTCTTGCCAGGTAATAATACACACACTCCACACAAAATGAACAGCGAGGGACCGGAGGTCAGGTTGTTCTCTTTAAACGACCCTCTAGGTCAGCTGAGTCATTCAACTGACGTCAAAGACGCTGCTGCTGCTCACTAGATCCATAGTCCTAACAAGGAGACACGACCATATAAGACAAATCAAAGTAATAGCAATAGACTAACGCACAAACAATCGATAGAGGCAAAAAAAATATGGCCTTTGAAACAATTAGATCACATAATTATTTATACGGTAGGGAGCTGGGCAGCGTGAACGAGGTGAGGGCAAGGACCAGGGCCAAACTACGAGTAATATATGCGTGTGTGTGTGTGTGTGTGCCAAAGCTAATACAGGGAGGATGTTGATGTTAGCTGGGGCACGCTGCCAGCTACGCTACGCCAACAGAGAGCATGCTTAAAGCCATAACTGGGTTAGAGTGACCTAGCACGCCCTGCGAGACCGCCAAGACATTTCTTCAAAAATTCGGGTAATAAAAAGAAGCAGAACAGGTGAAGGAAAAATATGTGTGCCATTTGGATGTGTGTAATAGTGGTTATATGGGGCTGTCGTCGTCACTGCCTGTGAAGAGCACAATGCCAGGGGACGAGCCAATTTCCTGGTTCCTTGGGGGTTTATGCTTTTTGTTCGATTTTTTTTTTTATTGTACAGGAGAATCGTACATGTTGGCATTCCTTCTGCGAGGGGAGACGAATGGGGATGAAGGTTGTATCAGCGGAATCGGTTTGATTGCTTGACTGTTATCGGTTGGGGGTTTGAACTTACCGTTTGTGAACATTGCCCCCTGAGGGAAGCTCAGCTCATGGCTGTGCTCGGCTTCGCAGGAATACAGCGCTTTAGCGTCCCTGAAAAATACATAATAAATACAATAATTTACACCATAAATAAATGACCAGCTCGTGAAACAATTCAACCGCTTAGTTTTAACTAAAATGTTGGTTGGCTTACCTTCCGACGGGTTGCGACTGCGATGACGGGGCACTTTCAAACAGCATTGCTCGTGAAGCCACCCTGAAGGGAAGAAAACACATCCGCTCTTCTTACTTGGTTGTCAAACAAAAACTTACTATGAAACAACATTCCCACAGAAAATATTAGAGAACCATGAGAGAAACTTATCAAACCATTAACTGTTTAGAATTTCTAAAAAATAGCATAAACAGGTGAAACGCCAGCTGAAGTTTGTTATTATTTTGATTATTTGTAGCGCGGCGAAAGCATAGCGAAATATTGCACAACCATGCATGAACATTGCAATCTACAGGTGCGTTCGGATGATCTAAATGCTAGCTTAACTAGCTTAACCTCCAAATACATTTTTAGTACTCTTGTATACACTTAGGGCAGAAATAGATGGGAATAATTAAAGCGTCCATCGGCTTAGAGCTTGGTTTGATGCAAGCCCAAACGAGTTATGGTGAGGGGGATGTGGACCACAACAATGAATTTAAGAGTCTAACGTTGGTCCGTCGGTAGTCAAAATAAGTTATTTACCAAAATCTTTGCAATTCCATGCTAGCCTCTAAACGGTCACACATATTTTCATTGAAATCAAACAAGAATTTTGAGTCTCTGGTGGAGCAAGTGGGATGGTTGCACCAGAGCCAGAAGTCCTCACAAGGCAGCTAAATAGGATAATGAGTGTAAACTTGACCCCCTTGCGAGCACAGTGTCTGCTGATAGACCTGTCTCTCTGCTGCTCGGCAAAACCGGTCTGTCTTTTTGTTGAAACAAGACCTTTCTGTCTGTCTAACGCAAATGTGTAAGTCAGTCGAATATAGACCTGTCGGTCTGTCTCTCAGTCTAATCTCGGTCTATCATTTATAATTTATATGGTTTTATATTCGTTTGTTCTGTTTGTCTTGACTTATACTCTTCTAGCGTAGCGTAATTGGCAGCGTGCCCCAGCTAACATCAACATCCTCCGTGTATTAGCTTTGGCTCACACACACACATTTATTACTCGCAGTTTGGCCCTGGTCCTTGTCCTCACCTCCTCATTCACGCAGCCACGCTCCCTACCGTATAAATAATTATGTTGTCTAGTTGTTTCAAAGGCCATTTTTTTTGCCTCTATCGATTGTTTGTGCGTCAGTCGATTGTTATTACTTTGATTTATCTTATATGGTCGCGTCTCCCTTTTAGTACTATGGATCTAGTGAGCAGCAGCGTCTTTGACGTCAGTTGAATGACTCAACTGTCTGCCCCAGATGTGTCTGTGTGTCCTCCAGACCTGGCTGTGTGCTCCAAGCCTGTCTGTGGGCTCCAGATGTGTTTGTGTGCTCCAGGCCAGTATGTCTGCTGCAGACCTGTCTGTGTGCTCCCAGCCTGTCTGTCTACTCCAGATGTGTTTGTGTGCTTCAGGCCTGTCTGTGTGCTCCAGACCTGGCTGTCTGCTGGAGTGTCTGTGTGCTCCAGACCTGTCTGTGTGCCCCAGAACTGTCTGTCGGCCTTACATGTTTCTTTCTGCTCCAGAGCTGTCTAGCGGCCCGCGTCCTGAGAGAGCTGCTGGGTCAAGTCAACCTGAAGCAGGCTGTAATTAATGCCGGCTTACAGGAGACATAAATCTGAGGCTGCCGTCATCTGCTCTTAACATCCTCCCTTTTCATCTCCCTCTCTGTCGGTCTCTCTCTCTCTTCATTTATATATCTCTCCCTCTCACTGTATCCCTCTAACTCCTTCATTTATCTCATATCTCGATCTCTCCATCTCTTTGTTTCTATATATCTCACTCTCTCTGTCACTTTATATCACTCCCTTTATCTCTATCTGCTTTTCTAATTTTTTTGTTTCTTTGTCTCTCTTCCTTTCTCACGCTATATCTCTCCCTTGCTTTTATCTCGGTGACTTTGTTTATCTTGCCATATCGCCGACTCTCTTCCTTTATCTCCCTTTCTCTTTCTCTCCCTTTATCTTTGTTTAACTCTGTGTGTCTCTCTCTTCTTTTCCCTCTCCCTTAGTTCTGCATCTAGCACCCCCCCCTCTCTCTATTTGTCACCATCTCACTCCTCCTTTATCTCTCACTCTCTGCCTCTCCAGCTCAGATATATATATATATATATATAGATATATAATATATATAATATAGATATATATATATATATAATATATATATAATATATATATATATTATATATATATATATAATATATATTATATAAAGAAGAAAGGGAGAGGGCCATAGATTAAATAGGTGGGGAGAGAGAGGGGATTATATAGAGTGAAGCAATGGATAACAGAGGAGAAGGACACAACAAGGAAATAAACAGATTAAGACCGGAAAGAGAAAGGGCCTTGAGGGACAGAACGGAGAAGATAGAATAAAGATAGCCTATACTAAGAGCCACAGAAACAGGGCTGAGAGGACAGAGATGTGCCTACAACACCTCCAATTATTTAGCCGATGTGACTGAACCCTGTATGTTCAAGCACAATGTGGATTTAGGTTACACTCACCTTACCCTAACATAAACATGCTTTTAGAAATCACAGCTTGGCTAATAAAAATACCACTGTCCACCATTGTCATTGTATGACATATACTGTAGACCTTTAGCATAGCTTGTATTAGCATAGCAGCATTAGCATAACCATAATTAGCAGAGCTTGTGTTGGTATTGTGTTGGTATAGTGTTGGTATTAAGATAGTTTTAATTAGTATAGCCTGCATTAGCAGAGCTAGGATTAGCATAGCGTTTATTGGTGTATTACACTGATCCGGGGCGCTGGTAGCCGTTGGTGACGGTGCCGTCCGCCTTCCGGCGGATCACGGATTGTTTTTGCGGGAGGTCCGGGTCGTTCGCGGGTTGGGGGCTCTCTCTGGGCTCCGGCCCCGAGAGGTTCTGGGCTGATCCAGAACAGCTTCTCCGGCCTGGAGAGGACATTTCAAACAATAAAAGTTATAGAGAAGACAGCTACATTCCCCACAATCTCTTAACACTTAGCTAGTTGCTAGCTAGAAATAACACCAAAATAATTGCTACAAAAGGGGGATTACAGAATTATCTAGTGAATAAATCAATGACAAGCAAGGCTATGGTCAGCCGGAAGAGACTCACCTTCAGAGATCAGCAGCGTTCTGAGGGATGAGGCAGGTAGTAAGACTGGCTGGGAGGGAACCACCTGGGGACTGCAGTGAGGGGCCTTCACAGGGCCCTTGGGGGTCGACCTGTTGGTCCCCCCTCCATCAACGCTCCCGGGGAGAGATGCCATGCTGAGGGTGTCGTCGGACTCCCCGTCGGTCGGACCTGCGCTGAACTCTGGACTGCTGAACCAAGCACTGCTCCGACGCTCTTCGTTGGACCCCCCCGGTGAGGAGGACCGACGGGGGACCACCACGGGGCCACGCTCCGCCAGCAGGGTGGGCGAGGTGGTCTTAGAGAAGTGGTTCTGCTCAGAGGAGTGTGAGGACAGGGACTCCATGCTGCCCATTGGTGTGCTACCGGGACTGCTGCTAAGGGTGTCGCCTATACAGGGACCAGAGAACGGTAGACCAGAAGAACATTAAAACCTGGTTTACAGGGACCAGAGAACGGTAGACCAGAAGAACATTAAAACCTGGTTTACAGGGACCAGAGAACGGTAGACCAGAAGAACAATAATACCTGGTTTACAGGGACCAGAGAACGGTAGAACAGAAGAACAATAAAACATGGTTTACAGGGACCAGAGAACGGTAGACCAGAAGAACAATAAAACCTGGCATACAGGGACCAGAGAACGGTACACCAGAAGAACAATAAAACCTGGTTTACAGGGACCAGAGAACGGTAGACAGGGGAGCATTAAAACCTGGTTTACAGGGACCAGAGAATGGTAGACCAGAAGAACATTAAAACCTGGTTTACAGGGACCAAAGAATGGTAGACCAGAAGAACATTAAAACCTGGTTTACAGGGACCAGAGAATGGTAGACCAGAAGAACATTAAAACCTGGTTTACAGGGACCAAAGAATGGTAGACCAGAAGAACATTAAAACCTGGTTTACAGGGACCAGAGAATGGTAGACCAGAAGAACATTAAAACCTGGTTTACAGGGACCAAAGAATGGTAGACCAGAAGAACATTAAAACCTGGTTTACAGGGACCAGAGAACAGTAAAATCCGGTTTACAATCGGGACGTTCTTCAGTAGCTTCCACTGGGGATGGCATGACATGAGCTATCCTAGCGCCCTAGGTAAGAATATACGAAGTCTTGTAAACAGCTCAAGCAGTGTGCTGCAGCCTGTAGTCTGTTTGAGTATAAATAGTGAACCCAAAATAACTTCCAATTGCCCATTTAACTCAGAGTCAATAGATAATTAACCAAGGCTGACAAAAGAAGGTAGGGCTAATAGCTATCAGACTCTTTCTCACTGCACAGCTCACAAACAATAATAAACCTATGCTCAATATTTTACACAAACAATTGGGCTAAATGGGGTTTTATTGCAAGGTTTTTAAGCTACGGTAAGCCATTTTTGAAAAGCCATATTTGTTGGAATTATCTTCACATTCTGAAAGCAATCAATAAATCAAATGCTCCGACAAAAAGAAAAGCCCGGGGACTGCAGATATAAATAAGCTACAAGCAAACTTTACTTATAGCTAAAATCGACTGACTTACAGCCAATTGACCAACTAGCCTTAGGCTTCCCAAACCGCGGGGCTGGGGGTGACACGCTGGCGGCGCTGGTACTCACTGTCCGCGTCGGCCAGGCAGAGGGTGGGGGTGTAGAGGCTGCGAGGCTTCCGGGGGAGGGTCGAGAGACCGATGGCCCGGTTCCTGCGGGACTCGGGACGGCTCTGCGGCGTGGGCAAGGGCACGTTGGGGTCTGGCTCCTGGTGGAACACCTGGAGGAACCACCGGCGGATTGGCAAAAAATGTACTAGCAAAAACTTTTTAAATATTTTGTGTATATATATTTATAGTGTCCAATATAAAGAAAAATTTCTTTATATAATTTTTTTTCATATCTATTTTTTAGATAACACTAACAGATACACTATACCTATATATATATATATATATATATATATATATATATATATTATATATATATATATATATATATATACTATATATATATATATACCTATATATACCTATACCTATATATACCTATACCTATATATACCTATACCTATATATACCTATATACCTATATACCTATATACCTATATACCTATATATCTATATATACCTATATATACTATATACACATATATATATATATATACCTATATATATACATATATACATACATATATATATATATATATATATATATATAATATATATATATATATATATATATATATATATATATCATAATATTTATATAAATAATATAATATATGAGGTATGAACAAAGGCTGCTTACCTTGTCAAAGTTCTCGATCAGTATCTCCATCACAATGTTCTGGAACTTGATGTTCATCATGGCCGCCACCGTCTCCTCCTGTGACCTCATCAGCGTGGGACCGAAGATCACGCCCAGGTTGGACACCGTCATCAGGTTGAACTTGCTCTGGGTGGAGACCCTATAGCAAACACCACCACATGGACTGAGCTGGAGTCGCACCATGAACCATAAACGACCACTACCTTACAACAGCAACAATAACAACAATAACTGGACAGTGCATTGAGTTGCTAGAAAAAAAATGTAACTATGAAAACAGCTACGGTAGATAGCACACATCAAAGCCTTACAAAACCTAAATTCAACAACAGATTGTAGAGGGAGGGACCCGTCTCCTGATCCATCTAGGGTTGTGTCTCCTCTGGGGTAGGGGAGTGTTTCCTCAGGGTTACGGGCTGGTGTAACTGTGACATAAGGGCTCTACAAAAACAGAAGGGACGTTTTACAGCGCCTCCTGTTGCTATGCCAACCACTGCTGGTGTGTGTGTATATATATATATATATATATAAAATAATTAGAAGCCACAGAAGACCTCAGTAGAAGAAAGAAAATAAGATAGAAAGGAAGAAAGGGAACACCAATGTTTTCCCCTATCAAATAATAAGGGAGAAAATTGATTAATTTAAAAAAAGAGGTTATATTACGTAAAGTAATACAAGTATGATTATCCGAACAGGGGGGTGGATGGGGCTTTGAAGCTATCAAACGGGTGACCTCCAAACTGAATTAACTCCGCGGAGGTGGTGGGAGATGGGACGGGACGTACGTGACGAGGTGTTGAATCAGCAGCTCCAGCATCTCCTTGTTCCTATCAGGGAGCTTGTGGACCAGGGCGTGGACGGCACACACTCTGTAGTTCTGGTCGTCCGACTCTGGGGGCGGGGGGGGGGGGGTTAACGTCATCATTCAACCTTTGGACAGGGCGATGTAGTGCCAGGGGTGTTTCACTATAAACTGACAAAAAGTTAGCGGGATCGATCTCTGATGACTTTGGACTAGCTGTCGGCATGGGTTAGCAAGAAACCGCTCGCTCAATTTGCTTTAGATAAACGTCTGATAAATAACTAAATAGAATAGAACAGAGAAAACGATACTGACCCGAGGTATGTCTAAACTCTCTAAATGAGGACCACAATCAATGAGGCCTACCACTCAAAATACCTTTTTTACCAGAACTTACCGTTAACAAGGCTAACCCCACTAACGAGGCTAACCCCTAACGAGGCTAACCCCTAACAAGGCTAACCCACTAATGAGGCTCACCCCTAACGAAGCTAACCCCTAACGAGGCTAACCCCTAACGAGGCTAACCCCTAACAAGGCTAACCCACTAATGAGGCTCACCCCTAACGAGGCTAACCCCTAACGAGGCTAACCCCTAACAAGGCTAACCCACTAATGAGGCTAACCCCTAACGAGGCTAACCCCTAACGAGGCTAACCCCTAACGAGGCTAACCCCTAACGAGGCTAACCCCTAACGAGGCTAACCCCTAACAAGGCTAACCCACTAATGAGGCTAACCCCTAACAAGGCTAGCCCACTGATGAGAATAGTCCTTAACGAGGCTTACCATTAACAAGGCCAGCCCACTAACGAGGCTAACCCACTAACGAGTCCATAACGAGGCTTACCGTTAACAAGGCTAGCCCACTAATGAGTCCTTAACGAGGCTTACCGTTAACAAGGCTAGCCCACTAACGAGTCCTTAATGAGGCTTGCCGTTAACAGATTAGGATGTAGTACTTACTGGCAGCCAGGATGAAGTCCTTGTGCAGCTTGAATGTCATTAGGGGCTCAGACAGACACCTGGTAGGGAGAGAGAGGAAGACACTTGAATCATCTCTCTCAGAGAACCTGAGAGAGAGAGAGAGAGAGAGAGAGAGAGAGAGAGAGAGAGAGAGAGAGAGAGAGAGAGAGAGAGAGAGAGAGAGAGAGAGAGAGAGAGAGAGAGAGAGAGAGAGAGAGAGAGAGAGAGAGAGAGAGAGACTTCAGAGAGCTCTCAGCCCACTCAGCAGGTTCAACGGCTCACTGAAGCTAGGTGTGGCTGGTGCAGAGAGGTGGAGGCAGTAATGTAGCCCCTGCCTGCGGCCACTCTGACCTGAGGTAGTTCTTCAGGCCACTCGTGATGGTTTTGTTGTCCCAGGCCTCAGCATCCAGATCGATACCCACCGCTGCTTTGGTTGCTGTTGGAAACACTTTGATCAACTAATACGTCACCTTACTTCCAACGCACCCCACGACCCAAAACATCCAAAACATGTATGGAAGACGCGTTGAACGATATATGAGATTAAAATTCAGATTTTTTTGTAATGCATTGAATTATGCAAGAAATATTAAAAAATGCCTGAAACAATGTTTATAAATGTAAAATAACAACTTTTTTTTCGACAGAGCAGAATTATCATGCGATTACACAAAACAACCACTAGATGGACACCTTTTACCATTCAGCTCAGCAGTTTCACCCTAGTAGTCGGCTACATAGAGTTACGTTGAAGCATTAGGCGTGAACGCAGAAAACCTGGAATGAATATCTTTACTACATTATGTACTCAAACAAGATGCCGCTTTATTCATTTTAATAGTACTAAATATATGCCATTTGGTCGACTGTATTTGGTTGACCATGTGTAGAATGGTACCCCTAACCCTGGCAGATGAGCTACACAGATATGGTGATGTCCTTTAGAGTTACACAAGACAAATCATGTCCTCGGCAGTCCCCACGACTCGTGCACCACTGTCACCATCATCCCCTGAGACGATACTTACAGAAGGCTGTGCTCATCAGTTTCTGCACCTTGGAGTTGACCCCACCGATCCGGTACAGACCCAATGTGTTGATCCCTGTAGGGCAATGACAACACATGCACGCATGCGGGGGCACACACACACACACACACACACACACACACACACACACACACACACACACACACACACACACACACACACACAGGGTCAGTAATCTACCATCCTAGTTCCATACGGTCTCAGTTCACACACACACACACACACCACACACACACACACACACACACACACACACACACAACACACACACCACACACACAACACACACACACACACACACACACACACACACATTATATAAAGATATTGATATAAACAGGATATGTGTACTTATGGAAGTGAACATAATGGGCAATGGCGTAGCCTATAGGGAGGTATGGCAGTATTGTATATATAAACTACCATACTATATTCTTCTGTAGGAGAATATCTTGATTATTTTAACAGGTCTGATCATTCAGTGTTGGAGTGGCACATGGCTTTGTCAATACATATAGATGTGATCAATCGAGCACATAACCGCCGTAATGTTATGATCCTACATAATATGTTATGTAACATTCTGGGTGGGTTATCATTGGCTTCACTTCATTGGACGTGTGCATCATTTTTCTGATTCAGAGATTGCTTTCTGAATCCCTGGGGAAACCGTTGTCATTACCATGCTGCTGCTCAAGATAATAGGAGATGGAGAAAGAGGACAGAACACGCGGAAGCAAAGAAATATATAAAACGCAGAAACTGTAATGCAATGAATAAATGGAAATTGATGAAAAATGTACAGATGGATAAAAGTGAGCAGGGGAAGCAGGCGGAAAGGTCTAGAAAAGGCTACGTTTCCCGCGTGAGGTCAGTGCTGGGTGAAAGGGAGACTGTTCAGTGCCCACCTCGGTCCTCCACCAGGTCGATGCATTTCCTCACAAAGTTGAATCCGGCCTCGTTGAGGAATGCTGAAAACCCCAGATTAAAGCGTGACGGACAAATCGATGGCTGCTGCTGTGTGCTAACCCGACAGCCAGGAAGGAATACAGAGGCTGCTGCCACCCGTCAACAGGGACCTTAGTTTCACATACTGTATGTGTTCTATAGATGTACATGTGTTCTATATATGTCAATATTTTATATGTTTACACGTATATACATGTGTATATATACAAATATCTACATACTGTATATACACATCTATATCTATATATATCTACATATGTGTATCAATATACATATATTTCTATATAGTGTTAAACATCTCTAGCATGTTGTACATCTATATGTTATAAATCTATAAGGCTGCGTGTCTTTGAGAAGACTGAATTTCTGCTGATAAATAACTTAAAGCATGATGAATGTGTTTTTACAGCAAAAATGCACTCTATGATTATTAAAATAAATAAAAATGAATTTGAATATAATTTGTTCAACTTCTATTGTGCACACACACACTTACTTTCCTCCTTCTTGCTCAGTATTGCAGGCAGGTTGTAGATCTGGGAGAGAATAATAAAGTGTAAATAATGACCAACATCAACGGATGAAGTACACAGAAGCAGAGGAAGCACGTAATAGCAGATCAGGGCCTCCTCGGCCACTGTAGCAGACTGTTGTTAAATAAACTGTAGCGGTGGATGAATTAATTCACGAGGCAGACAGACATACAGACAGACCAAACCAGGTGTGCTTCTGGCAGATCTCTCTTGAGTATTAAACAATGCTTTCTGAGATAATCTGGAGGGTGGGGGGGAGGGGGATAGAGAGAGAGAGACACACACGCATTGCAAACGTGTATTTACCATGCCAATAAAGCATTTTTGGATTGAATTGAATTCAGAGAGAGAGCGAGTGACAGCGAGAGAGAGAGAGAGCGATACAGACCAATGTACACAGAGCATGAGAGAGTATGACAGAGAGAGACAGACAGACAGACAGACAGACAGACAGACAGACAGACAGACAGACAGACAGACAGACAGACAGACAGACAGACAGACAGCCAGCCAGCCAGCCAGCCAGCCAGCAAGCGAGAGACTGAGCGAGTCTGACAGAGACGGAGAAAGAGCGAGAGAGAAAAAAGGCCGAGAGCGATTGGTCAGAGGTCAGAGGTCAGAGGTCAGCTCACCGGCTCCTTGCCGTCCATGGCTTCCAGCCAGAGACGGCGGTTGGTCTCGGACAGAGCCTGTAGCGTCACCACGCCGTGCCTGGGGGCAGCACAACAGACACCTTAAACACAGCTCGCCACACACACGTACACATCCTACACACAAATCTCACGTCTACTCATCACATACACTATACTTCTCAATCAAACCGCTTACACTCACTCAAACCCCTTATACACACACACGTACACACACACGTACACACACACACCTCACCTATACCCCTATCACACATGCACTCTCCTTACAGACTCCTCCCTGAAGACCAGATTCTACCTCTGTGTTGAACATCCCCAGCGTAGGCCACAGAGGTCTTTCGTCATGGGTTACGGGACCCTATAAAACCACCCATCAGAGCGACGGATGGCCCTTCATTCCAAGGGTTCAGTTAATTTATGACGGAGCAGGTGGTTCCTTTGATTGGATCATCGCCACTTAATTAAGGCCAGCAGATGTCACCGAACGAGCGACTTTTGGGGACCCTTTTTGGTGTGATGGCGATGATGTCGGAGTGAAAACGCAAAAATGCCAGTTCCCGGGGAAGCGACCCACAGTGGAGGTATAAGAAGTCTATTCAACACAGGAGTACAGTTTGGCCTTCACGCACAGCACCCACACGGCCCCAATCACGGGCAAGGGATGGGTGATGAAAATATCAGGTGCACGTGTTTCATTACATCATCACACTGTGACCCCGCCCACTACCACCACCGGCCACGCCCCCACCGTCACCGTCACCAAATTAAACATCCTAATACATTCAACTAAGTAGTCATGAACAGTTTTTCTCATTCAGCACACACTTTCATCCGAAGCAACTTGTGCCAGTGAACTTCTTTATCTCTGTAACCACGACCTGAGACTACCACCTCACTCTGTGTCTGTTACTTTATCGTCATCCCCCCCCCCCCCCCCTTCAGTCACCTCCCGTTACAAACAGTGAGACGCCGTCACCGCGGTGTGTGCATCTGACACAAACAACACACAGTCTCCTGTCATCGTCTCGTCGCAGCCTCGCACACCACAACATCAGGTGTCTGGTCTGCTTCGGCTGATTGACACCAGTCACAGCACGCACTGCCTCATCTCCTACGGTGTCTTCTCCTCGGGTAGCATCGCTCGCATAATCAGCATCAGACACTCCCCGCCCCCCCCCCCCCCCCCCCACCACACACACACACACCACACACACACACACACACACACACACACACACACACACACACACACACACACACACACACACACACACACACACACACACACACACACACCCACACACACACCCACACAGGGGGGAGGGGGGTGTTACAGCTAGTATCGTCGCATGGAGAGAGTAAACAACTCATCCAAAGTCTGTCATCACCTCATGTACCCCTCCCATCCGATTCTAAACGACGTCTGGAGGAATCTCACCGTGACCGTTTCCCTCCCGGTGCGAAACAATCAGGCAGAAATTAAAAATGAATGCTCCCTGAAGGCCTGGTAGGTCCGCTGATTTTTTCCCCCCCCTCTTCCAATCAGCAGCAGAACGATTAACAATTTATTATTCATTTGATTCTCGGAAATAACCATAATAACGAATAATCATTGCATCATTCTGGTTAATATCACGAATCAATAGCAAATCGGGGGGGGGGGGGAGGGGACCCTTCAGCGGTCGCTGGTGATTGTGTGGCGAGTGATTCTGAGCAGTGATTAGAGGTGCTGCCGCGAAGGAGGAAGAGGAGGAGGAGGAGGAGGAGGAGGAGGAGGAGGAGGAGGAGGAGGAGGAGGAGGAGGAGAGGAGGAGGAGGAGGGGAAGATGGGTCGATGCAGAGTCTTAGCGATTGGCTACTTCGGGGTTCACTAGTAGCAGCAGACATGCAGCAGCGCATGCACCTGCTGCGGGGGGGGGGGGGGGGGGGGTTTCGGCAGCACTGGTCAGCTCACGTACCGGACTTTACCGAATAACAGTAGGGGTCTGAAAAGAGTTCCTCGACAGAGGGCCTGACTGCATCGGCACAGACACAGGAGAGAGAACATGAACAGGGTTCAGGAGGCGGTGGATACCGTCTGCCGTCACAGGAAACAGGAAGTACATACAGTGGATGGGAGGGGGGGGGGGGAGGGGGGAGGGGGGGAGAGAGGCGGAGGAAGGCATGCAGGGAGGGACAGACCAGAGAACATTGAGATCGGAAATTTATAATAACAGAACAGATGACTCATTTGTAATAACAGCTCGTTAAATACTGGTATTCTTATCGGATTTGTTCTGCGTGACTTATGCAAAATGATATTTTCGCTTATGTTATTGCTGCTCATGATTCTAAACCAAAGAACTAAACAGGCTGGAGATGAAGATCTCTTATCTCTTATGTCTTAGAATAAACTTGTAAGGTAAAGTGATTTCAGGGAGTTGGTTGTTGTAACATTTTGGAGAAGAAGGAAAAGGGAATAGATCAAAAAGATTTGACAGTTGGAACAAACACTTTAATTTCCTGCGTTGGACAAGGATCCTATTTGCAGTGCTATTCCGGCGCTGCCTTAATCTATCCTGGGGAGGAAGGTTACAGTAGGTCCCTGCGGATAGATCACCCTCCCTGGACAGGGATATTATAGAGCAGAACAGCTATCGTCAATTGGGGGAATAGCCATTCCAAACTGTATGCGAACAATGTTTTTTCAATTCACATGAGATATGAGAAGTGCAACATCAATATAAATAGTGAATCTACAACGCAAACTACTTTAAAAAGTTTCATTTGTTTTGTAAAACACCAAGTACACTCAAGTCATAAGTCGAGGAACATGCAACTTAAATAGTTAGGCAACACCTTAAGGTAAGGAGGAACACCTTAAGGAACATGTTATGTGGTTAACAAGTTCCATAACGTGCAAGGGAACGTGTTAGGGACATGTTAGGGAACATGTTAAGGAGCATGGGTTAGAGAACACCTGGGAGATTGAGAACAGCCACACACCTCTCCACCACCTCCACGTCGAAGCAGAAGCGCTTGTCGATGGAGTCCGTCTTCCTGCGGATGCAAGACTTAAGCTTGAACATCTCTGCCGGGCTCAGAACAAGACCGTTCTGGAACATGGAAACACAACTATCATCAAAACGAACAAATACATTCAGACGCAAGCTTCACATCCAACGAATACAAAAACAAACACTACTACTAGGTAGCTACAACTCTGTCTGTCTGTCTGTACACTACTACTAGGTAGCTACAACTCTGTCTGGCTGTCTGTCTGTCTGTACACTACTACTAGGTAGCTACAACTCTGTCTGTCTGTCTGTCTGTCTGTCTGTCTGTCTGTCTGTCTGTCTGTCTGTCTGTCTGTCTGTCTGTCTGTACACTACTACTAGGTAGCTACAACTCTGTCTGTCTGTCTGGCTGTCTGTCTGTCTGTCTGTCTGTGTCTACCTGTTTGCAGGCTGATTTGTGCTCAGTGCTGCTCATGGTAAAGGTCTTACTGCCCTTCTCGTAGGTGCAGTAGTGACGGGTCCAGGTGCAGCCCAGAGGACCTGGCCAGCACCACAACAACAGGGAAAATACACAATCATCGTCAACAACAACAACAACAACAACAACAGTGATAAACAACAACAACATTGAAAACCAAAATGAACAACAGTGAAACACTTCAAAACAATAAACTACAATGGTGAAAGAAATAATGAACCACCAGCAAAAGACAAAAACAATTCTCAACATGGGTGGAAAACAGCAACCCACAACAATCCTCATGAAGGGGAAAAACAACAACAATAACAGTCAACAACAACCCACCAAGGCCTCGTATCTATCGGATATTCAAAAGTGACCAAATCCGATGTTATTCAAGTAAACGAGTGCACATGTACTTCATTATTATTGAGCTATTTCATTTTTGTGATTTATTTCCGTGTTTCCATCTCCTCGTTTATACTGTCAGATACTTTGGGCCGTTGAACAGAGCCGCGTTCCAGTCACCCGGAGGAAATGTCAATAAAGTTAGGAGTGGGGCCACGGCGGAGGGACTCACGTTTCTCCTGGACGTAGAGGAAGCCCTCCATGGTCCACTGCCCTGGGGGCTTGTAGTCCTGGTCCGCAGACCTCATCCTCTTCATCAGTTTCTCCACCTCCTGCTTGGTGCTCACAAAGTTGTTCCGCGCCTGAACAACGACAGGGAATCCCACCAGAACGTTATCCGCGAATCCCAAAATGTCCTGGGGATTATCCGGTAATCCAGAGGTGTCCAGTGATGGGGGGGGATCGGTGGGGGGGATCCGCCTGTATCACCTGTCGGTCTCTCCCTGTCCTTCGCCACGGAGGGCTGTCAGTCCGTTTCAAATGACCATTCCCTCGCTTGCCGCCTCTCATGTCTCCTCCTCTCCTCTCATGTCTCCTCCTCTCCTCTTATGTCTCCTCAACTCCTCTCATGTCTCCTCCTCTCCTCTCATGCCTCCTCCTCTCCTCTCATATCTCCTCCTCTTATGTCTCCTCAACTCCTCTCATGTCTCCTCCTCTACTCTCATATCTCCTCCTCATGTCTCCTCATCTCCTCTCATGTCTCCTCATCTCCTCTCATGTCTCCTCATCTCCTCTCATGTCTTCTCATCTCCTCTCATGTCTCCTCATCTCCCTCATCTCCTCTCATATCTCCTCCTCTCCTCTCTCCTCAACTCCTCTCATGTCTCCTCAGCTCCTCTCACGTCTCCTCAACTCCTCTCACGTCTCCTCAACTCCTCTCATATCTCCTCAACTCCTCTCACGTCTCCTCAACTCCTCTCACGTCTCCTCAACTCCTCTCATGTCTCCTCAACTCCTCTCATATCTCCTCAACTCCTCTCACGTCTCCTCCTCTCCTCTCATATCTCCTCAACTCCTCTCATATCTCCTCCTCTCCTCTCACATCTCCTCAACTCCTCTCACGTCTCCTCTCTCCTCTCTTCATTTGGTTTCATCCCTCTCCTCTCCCATCTCGGATGTGCCGAGCGACCCATCATGCCCAGGAATGTGTTTCTGAGAGGACTGCTCCCCGGTCTGCCTCGTGATAGTCAAACAAGCCTTCCTAATGTCCCCAACCTCTTGATCTACAGTCGGAAGGGCGCAGACGCCGCACCGCTGGAGGAACGCGTCGTACGTAATAAAACAGGTGGCTGACAGCTCAGAGTGTGCACCAGCCGTGCCATGCGTCCTGCTTTCAAGAGTTTACGACGTCTCAACAGACGGGAGTTCACCGGGACTCATCAATTAAGGCTCAACGTTGAAGGGAGGACGTAAAAAAACCTGTCCGGTCGATGCTACAATCTGGTTGGCGGGGGGGGGGCGATGGGAAGGGGGGGCCGGGGTTTATGAAGAGATTAGTGATAAAGGTCACGTGACACAGGTGTGTGGTGTGTGTGTGTGTGTGTGTGTGTGTGTGTGTGTGTGTGTGTGGTGGTGTGTGTGTGTGTGTGTGTGTGGATGAAGATGGATCGAGTCAAATGTTAATGAAATGTAGATTTCCTGACGCATCAAATCATGTTTTCATCAGGCAGGGTTGAATCAAGTCAATGTCAAGGATTCATAACCAATACATATTTCTTAGATGTACGTGTATACATACATATATATTTTATAAAAGCTGTTCACTCTTCAATACTAAGAGATGATGGAATATGAGGACATTGCGTCATTAATCTACAGTATAAAACAGGCTGCGTGCTACAGGACAGCCTTTCTCTTATGAAAGATGTGTGACCCAAAACCCGGAGGAGTAGCTCTGTGGACACAACGCTGACAGGTCAGGCCAAAACCGTCTGAGAAATGGGCGCAGCCGTACTCTACCTCTGCCGTCACAGCAAGTACTCATTTTTTATCAGAAGATACCATTAAACATCCCTGTGGTCTCCACATGAAACGCTACACTCTGGATCTATTGATTTCCAGTAGAAGGCGGAGGAATATCAGTCAATCACCCGCAGATCGCCTGCCGCTGAAGCTACGCTACGCCTAGCCGCACCTGAAACGATAAGCCCCCCCCCCCCCATCTGATTATGTGGGCTGTCCGTTCGGCGTGTGCGACTTATGTGTGTGTGTGTGTGTGTTTGTGACTTTTGTGTGTGTGACTTGTGTGTGTGTGTCTAGTGTGTGTGTGTGTGTATATGTGTGTGTGTGACGTGTGTGTGTAAATATGTGACGTGTGTGTGTGTGTATATGTATACGTGTGTATATGTACTGTATGTGTGTGTATATGTGTGTGTGTGTGTGTGTGTGTGTGTGTGTGTGTGTGTGTGTGTGTGTGTGTGTGTGTGTGTGTGTGTGTGTGTGTGTGTGTGTGTGTGTGTGTGTGTGTGTGTGTGTGTGCAAGTAAAAGCACGAGTTAGAGTAACGCGTAACGAATAGCAGTGTGGGTGCACCCATTCATCGTGTGTGATTGTGAGGGACTGTGTGCGTATGCGTATGTGTTCAACTCATCCCCAGAGGCCAAGGAGGAGAGGCGCCAAGAGGCGGAGAGGTGTGTGTGTGCGTGGGTGTGGCCATGCGCGTGTGTGGTCTCCTTACATTCTGCAGGTTAAACTGCAGCTGCTGCTTGTAGGGCTCCAGCTCGTGAGCCAGCTCGTATCCCTCATGGTAGAAGGTGAAGAGACCCTGGAGGAACGCCAGGAGCTGGGGGAGGAGAGGGGAGGAGAGGGGAGGAGGGGAGGAGGAGAGGGGAGGAGAGAAGGGGAGGAGGGGAGGAGGTGAGGGGAGGAGAGGAGGGGAGGGGAGGAGAGAGGACCAGTGTATGGGAGGAGGAGAGGGAGAGGAGGAGAGGGAGAGGAGGAGGGGAGGAGAGGGGAGAGGAGAGGAGGGGGAGGGGAGGGGAGACGAGGGGAGAGAGGGGAGAGAGGAGGGGAGGGGAGGGAGGGAGGGGAGGGGAGGGGAGGGGAGGGGGAGGGGAGGGAGGGGAGGGGAGGGAGAGAGGAGGGGAGAGGGGGGAGGGGAGAGAGAGGAGAGAGGAGGGAGGGGAGAGGGGAGGGGAGAGGAGGGGAGGGGAGAGGAGAGGAGGGGAGGGGAGGGGAGGAGGGAATGTTCGTAAAATGGCGAGGTGAGAGAATAAAAGAAGATGTGAGCGGAGATGACAGAGGAAACGAGAGGGAAGAGGAGATGGGAGAGGAGATGGGAGAGGAGAGGGGAGAGGAGATGGGAGAGGAGATGGGAGAGGAGATGAGTGGAAGTGAGGGGAGGGGAGTTTGGAGAGGAGAGAGGAAATGAGAGAAGATGAAACGAGAGAGGGGATAAGAGTTAGGCCCTTTACCACAAAACCGCTACTGTGTATTTAATGTCTGGATGGGAGAGAATGACACCGCCCACCCCTTGAAGACAATGATCCTGTGATTGCCAGCTGAAGTCTGAAGGGTTGTCCACAGGCCATTGTAACGTCCGTCTAACGGACAGCTCATTAAACCGTTCATGTCTCTTATATAAACGACGATAACACCATGCTACTCTGCTGGAACAAATCACGTGTAGATGCATTTGTAGGACGCAATATTGCACGCAACAATTGAAACCCCCACAAGTAATACGTTGTGGAGTTGGGCTGACAGAAAAGGATTCTGTGTCACCTGCGGTCTAGAAGCCAGCGGTATAGTTGACTGCAGTGTATAATCGGTTGGGATAGGTAGTGAGTGTAAGGCTTTGGGATCTAAGCTCCTGCGTGGATAAAAAACCAGCAGACAGAAGGTGCTGGGTGAGAAGAAACTCTTTTCACACCCACAGTGGAACACTGACAGAACAAACGCTGATGTGATCCGGTGGGTAGGGAGGGCCGTTCCAGGGGTACTGAGGGTGGTGGTGGTGGTGAGGGTGGTGGTGGTGGTGGTGGTGGTGGTGGAGTATCAGCAGCAGAATCACAGCCCAGATTCAGCACAGAGCCAGGCAGAGCCGTGTCATATTCGCCGACCTGCTCTGCAGCTGGGAGATTTACATTTGTGGCCCGGGCTGAGGGGGTGAGCTGCCAGGGGAGGTAAACAGATGGGAAGCAGGGGGGGGGGGGGTTCAGGAGAGCTTGTTAGCTCCCAGCTCACGTCCGCTATCCATTTAATACCTGGAAGAACCGCACGATTTATGCTAACTTCTCCGCTAAGTATTTCAGCCGTGGCTGCAATCTTTTCCCGGCGACGGACAGGGAGAGAGAGTGCCAACGCAGGCCCTCTCGGTTAAAATTGGTTTTTATGTTGTTTTATGTGATGGGGGAGGGGGGGGTGGAGAACTGTTTTTAATCGTATTTTATCCGTGAGCCTGGCCTAAAGGGATCGGGCCGGATAATGCTTCATTCGGAGCGACGATAATGCCAACGCACAAGGGACAGACTTCCATGATTGCACATTTCTGTGGCTTAATATGGGAGACGCTTAAACAGAGTTTCCTTAACAAGCTCATTTACTCTGACGCGTGTTTAAAATTACCCCCGCCGTAGACTCGCCTATAAACGTAGAAAATGAGCTCCTGGAATGTCCATCAGCCTGTGTAGTTAGGGTGTTTCGTGTGACAAACAGAGAAAACACACCATTTACGGATAACTTAGGAGACAACTGGAATAACGTCAAATTAACCCGTCAGGCAATGGTCGTTTACCGGCTCCACAAACTCAAATTTCTTCTTCTCTTGGACTTCTTGTATCTTGAAGACGTATTCGAGCGAGGCATCGTAAAACAGCTGCCTCTCCTTATCGATCTGGGAGTCGGCCTGGTTGGGGGGGCGGGGGGGGAGATGGGGGAGATGGGGGAGAAGGGGGGGGAGAGACACACACACAGAGGTCGCACTCAAAGACAGAACATTAAAGCATCACAGACCTACCTCACCGTGGAGGGGAGCACACTCTCGCTAGCCTTTTTGCTCGAAAAGGCGGCTATGAAATGATCAGGGCTTTCTAGTTCCAGAGGTGCTCACTGAATTCCTGAACAATCAAGGTTTAGTCAAGAGCACACAGGAACACGGGTTCTTATCTACCAGTGGAAGTCATTGTAGTAGAATCGTAATCATCCTGCGTTTAATAATACAGGTCTCTTCTGTAGTCTACGTTAACGAAGACTCCAGCACATGGACACTCACAAGACGTAATGAGCTAACGTAATAGATGAAACAGACACACACAAACAAGATGTTACGTAATAGAAAAAAAACATGTGCAACACACCACGTAATAGACCAACACACACACACACACACACACACACACACACACACACACACACACACACACACACACACACACACACACACACACACACACACACACACACACACACACACACACACACACACACACACACACACACACAACTTGCAACACAAAAGAGAAACACATACAACATAATAGACAAACACACATCGCTCTGCAGATGTTTGTGTGTGCGTGGGTATCATACGTCTTGTGTATTCATTCCCCATGTCACCCCTAGCCGTTTCTTAACAACCCTTCTCTGTATTCACGGTTAAAGCACTTGGGCACGTCAGCATGCATTGGTGTGGTCTAAATGACTGAATGCAGTAATAATAACGGTAAGTAAAGGCCCTTGAGCTGCTATAAGATGTGCTCCTAGAAGCGTCTGCCTCTAGTACCCTGATCAACACACCCAGGGCTTTTGCCAGCCTCCACTTATTTTGATTTGAGGCTGGTTGTTCGGGATCGAAGTGCTCTTCATTGAAATTGTGAAAGGGTAAAATAAAAATAAAAATCTTAACACGCACTAAAACGTCCTTATGCGCCATTTTTATGATCATTTGGAGATCATGTGGAGACGAGGTTCAAGCAGAGTTAACCGCACCTCTTGGAGAAAGGAGTCTTTCTTTTTGGACGACAGGCTGAGGTGCCTTTCCAGCGTTGAGTAGTACTTTTCTGTTTCCTTGTCAAACTTCTTCTTCCCCTCCTGAAAAGGTCAACAAGACACGGGGGAGAGGGGATAAGAAAAAAAGGAAAGGACAGATTATTACGGCGCGTTAATCCTAAACCCGCCACTAGGGGGCGGTCAAACTGCATTTGCTTCTGCTGCGTTTCCCTTCATAAAAAAAACAACAACACTAACTTCTGAAATACATTACAGCAGGTCAGGACAAAGCCAGCACGGTCGATGGGAACGATGCATTACGGACAGACTTTCAGATCTATGGACCGCCCACCTCCACCTCCACTCTCTCCAGCTCCTCCCCCTCCACCCTCCCCCATCACCCCAGTCAGAGTGAGCCATCGGCGGGGGGGGGGGGGGGGGGGGACAGAACCACCTGAGTCATGGTGCGGTGTGACGCTAAGGATGCAATGAGTCTGGAATCAAACCGCAGCGCCGCCGCTTGTTCTCGCGCCGGAGATGCCAGCGAGGGGAGATAAATAAGAGAGTGGCGAGGGCGCCGGGACGCCCCGGCTTGGGAGGGGGGGGGGGGGGGGGGGGCGCTCTGAGCAGAGAGGGGAGGAGGGAGAGGACATTCTCACGGTCAGGGAGAGGCAGACGGTGACAGCCTGAGGGTTCTACGGAGATGGGACCGGGACCCTTTCAGAACGTGGACCCTCGGGTCATCAAGGCAATTTTTGTATTATTTTGTATTATAGAGTGAGTGAGTGAGTGAGTGAGTGAGTGAGTGAGTGAGTGAGTGAGTGAGTGAGTGAGTGAGTGAGTGAGTGAGTGAGTGAGTGAGTGAGCGAGTGTGTAGGTGTGTTTGTAGGTATAGGTGTGTGTGTGTAGGTGTAGGTGTGTGTGTGTGTGTGTGTGTGTGTGTGTGTGTGTAGGTATAGGTATGCATGTGTGTGCTTTTCCCTACAGCGTCTGAGCATGTCCTTTGCATGTCTAGACTAACCCCACCCCCCCAGTAAACAGCATTCTCACTACACAGTACAAACACACACACACAAGAGGAAGCAGAGACCAGTAAATAAGCTGGTAAATAATTGTGTGTTGTGTGTGTGTGTTGTGTGTGTGTGTGTGTGTGTGTGTGTGTGTGTGTGTGTGTGTGTGTGTGTGTGTGTGTCTCTTCATGAGGAGGAAATAGTTGGTCTGTTTGTTTTCATTCCCATGGCCCTCAGATAGAACTCTGTGGAATCTCCCCAGACACTCAGAGCACCAAGACCAATCCCAGGGGTGTGATTAGCCAAGTTCTAATAGTTCCTGGCTTCTGATGCTTAAGGGTTCTAGTTGGTCCAGGGTTTCTAATTGGGCCAGAGGTTGAATTGGAGAAGGGTGGCGAGAACTGGTCTTGGGTTCTGATTAGTCCAGGCCCTACGCATAGCAAGTCCTCACATGGACAATTACATTGCAAAGCTCAACCCCTCCAACCACTACTGTTACCTACTCAACCCCTCCCACTGTTATCTACTCAACCCCTCCCACTGTTACCTACTCAACCCCTCCCACTGTTACCTACTCAACCCCTCCCTACTGTTACCTACTCAACCCCTCCAACCACTACTGTTACCTACTCAACCCCTCCCACTGTTACCTACTCAACCCCTCCCACTGTTACCTACTCAACCCCTCCCACTGTTACCTACTCAACCCCTCCAACCACTACTGTTACCTACTCAACCCCTCCCACTGTTACCTACTCAACCCCTCCCACTGTTACCTACTCAACCCCTCCCTACTGTTACCTACTCAACCCCTCCCACTGTTACCTACTCAACCCCTCCCACTGTTACCTACTCAACCCCTCCCTCTGTTACCTAGTCAACCCCTCCCTCTGTTACCTAGTCAACCCCTCCCTCTGTTACCTACTCAACCCCTCCCACTGTTACCTACTCAACCCCTCCCTCTGTTACCTACTCAACCCCTCCCACTGTTACCTACTCAACCCCTCCCACTGTTACCTACTCAACCCCTCCCACTGTTACCTACTCAACCCCTCCCTCTGTTACCTACTCAACTCCTCCATCTACGCCCCTCTCTCCGTTTCCCTCTCTTACTCACATCCTCCCTCCACCGCACCCCTTGGCCTAGCGTTCTCCCCCGGGGCCGGAGGGGGTGAAGATAATCAATTAGGTGTCACGCCCGTTCTCGCGAGAGATAAAATGGGACGAGGGAAGTTGGAAATGGTAAATAAATACGTCATCGTGTTGACAGAATACAAATTTCCCATAAGGATGAAATAGTTCTGTTGATGTCTGGCACAATAAAGTTGAACACAGTGATCGTCTGTGATCGAGCTGACACAAGGACGCACAATCTGACAAATGGGGAACCACACACACACACACACACACACACACACACACACACACACACACAACACACACACACACACACACACACACACACACACACACCACACACAATACACACACCTGACGGGAACTGGACCCACAACTCACACTCGCATACTCATGGAAACACAAACACACACATGCAGGCAGGCTCACAAAACACAAAGAAAAGAGAGACACACACACACCTCACACAGACCCTTTTGCACACTGGGGACCAGATCAAATTAAAAGCTTTATATGAGGCCGATGGGTTCTCTCTGGGCGAGCGAGATGTGATGCTACAATACGGCTGCCAGAAGTGAGAAACTGCTCTCTCTCGCACAACAAAGATGTGTGTGTGTGTGTGTGTGTGTGTGTGTGTGTGTGTGTGTGTGTGTGTGTGTGTGTGTGTGTGTGTGTGTGTGTGTGTGTGTGTGTGTGTGTGTGTGTGTGTGTGTGTGTGTGTGTGTGTGTGTGTGTCCGACATGTCCACTCTGATTGGCTTCACTGGATGTCTGATGGGTTTGTTTTGGTCCTGAGTTAACCGTTTCCAAGGCGATGACACACGACCACACCCACACAGCTTGAGATTCCCCGACAGGCGGCCAGATTCTTGACTCTTTGTTGCGGTGTGTGTGTGTGTGCGTGAGCGTGTGTGCGTGTGCATGCGTCCGTGTATGCGTTCGTGCGTACCTATAAACAGTATGCGTTTGCATACTGTTATAACCGCAATCAAGCAATTATGTGCTCATTCACCTGCTTTGATCTGAAATATTCCAATCAAATTGAATCAACTTAGTTGTCAAAATGTTGAGGACATAAAAGCACATTTTGTTCCCGTGCAACAAAGAATGTGTCAATCCAGCCGGCAAAATTGTTATGTTAATTTCAATCTATTTGACTGTGGTGCAAGTCAAGCGTTCTGCTCCCCCTCTTGCTCTATTGAACGGACGAGAAGAGGTTGACAGCGATTGAGGATTGTGGTGATTTCTTGTGTGTGTGTGTGTGTGTGTGTATATGAGAGAGAGAGAGAGAGAGAGAGAGAGAGAGAGAGAGAGAGAGAGAGAGAGAGAGAGAGAAGAGAGAGAGGAGAGAGAGAGAGAGATAGAGAGAGAGAGAGAGAGAGGAGGAGAGAGAGAGAGAGAGAGAGAGAGAGAGAGAGAGAGAGAGAGAGAGAGAGAGAGAGAGAGAGAGAGAGAGAGAGAGGTTAAAGAATTAAGCGAGAGGGCAAGGAAATGTTAATGTTCCATGCCAATAAAGTTATTTGGAATTTGGAGAGAGAGCGAGAGAAAGAGTCAGATGTAGAGTGGCAGATGGTGTCACTCACCCTCTCCATCCTTTGACAGGATGTTGTAAATGTAAATGTAGAGCGAGACAGTATGGGGACGTGTAATATTCTGATGTCGGACACACACGGCCACGTACACACTGCCACACACACACACACTGCCACCACACACACACACACTGCCACACACACACACACACACACCACACACACACACACACACACACACACACACACACACACACACACACACACACACACACACACACACACCACCACCTTGCTTCAACACAGGCCTTAATGAGCATCTCAGTTATCACATCAGAGCATCCCAGCGCTATGGAAACAGCTATGGCAATTTTATGTCTAGATATATAGACATACATGGATTGCACATGGAGGGGTTGGTGGATGTGTGTGTGTGCGTGCGTGCCTGCGTGTGTGCGTGCGTGCGTGCGTGTTTTCGTGTCTCTACAGGTTCAGCAAGCATCGGGAAGATTCAATAATATTCTTTATAGTTCTCCATTATCGTCTTATTAACACAACATGAATCTATTTCCTATTGTGATACAGTTTCTAGAAACACAGCCACTATAATCGAACTGAATTATGACGCGACACCGGGTCCTGAGAACAACATCATTTACATTATCAGCCTGATTCGTTCACATGGAACAGATCAAAAGAAAAAATATTGCTATCATTCTGTATTTGTAAACTGTAGCACTATGCCAATAGACGTGTTGATTAACCAGCCCGTACTCTTGACTAAATTGCTATCACACACCTAATATCGTAAATGCATTCTGTTTATTGTTTGAAACTTGTCCGGATGTGTCAGTATAATTTTGTTTGCTATGTTTGTTTATTTCATTGTGGCACTATTAGCAATGTCCTTTGTATGTCCTTTAAGGGATCACAGCAATAATATTTCTGTGTTTTTTTTTTACACATTACTGTTTACTTCCATTTAACAATTCTGTTGTGAAAACTATTTTCTGGTGATGGAAACTTGGCCTCACTTCAAATTGGAAGTTGGCCCTACAATGATCGTATACTTAAAATGCACGACATCACTAGCCAAAACTAGTCGTCACTAAGTGCCCTCGGTGCCAACCCAATCTCAGCACCACCACAGGCAGGTTACTTAACGTGTCCCCCCCCCCCCACCGATCTCCATTGTCCAAAAGCTCGTTAAGGTGACACTAATTAGGCCGGGGTCCACAGTGGTGATTACAAACCAACCCCTTGGTTATTCCAACATCGCGCACACACACACACACACGTACACACAGACTCACGCTGGCATTTGGCTTTCCACAGAGAGCGACAATTTGAACACAAACCGACAAACAAGACTGAAATCCTGCAGCTGAACTATGAAGCCTGTTGATTCTGCGACTTGTTGGTATGTCTTTCATCAAACCTTTCAGTCAAATGTGTCATCCGCTGTGGAGATGGAGCTGACTGGGAAGGTTGAAAAATATACGCAAAATAATCCTGTACCTTGAGCTAGATATCACATGTACGTGAAGACATATATAATATTTGTACATTTAGATATACTGTACATATGGCTTGTACTTTCAGATGTTGTGTGCGCACTGAAATAAAAGGATAGGCCTACGACGAATTGCCGTTGCAACTTTTTTTTTATAAATCAAGAGTACGTTTATCAGGTCCTCAATAGATGATAAAACCGCCTGATACCTCCCAAGATATAGCCCCGCCCCAGGAAGATGTCCACCAATCAATCAGTCTCACTGACCAGTGTACTGACCATACACTGTACCACAACTTAGCATAGAACCTGGTAGAATATGTACACTGTAACAGCAACATGCCATGGACCGTTACACTATATTCCAACAATATTCCTGCAGAGCATGGCTGCCTCTTTCCCACCCCGTGCCATTAAGAATCCAACACTGGTGTATATGGTGGGAGATGAAATGAAAAGTAACATCGAGGAAATATCAAACTATAACCCCGGATGGCTGCCCAGTTTGAAGTATTCCACTGTGCTGGGTTTCGATGGCGCTGCGAACAACAGCACCACACTAAAGCTAACCTTTAAAGACAGTGTGGATTACTCTCCATGTGGTAGCTGACACTGAGTTAAGGCATGATACGTTACACAGAGAGAGAGAGAGAGAGAGAGAGAGAGAGAGAGAGAGAGAGAGAGAGAGAGAGAGAGAGAGAGAGAGAGAGAGAGAGAGAGAAGAGAGAGAGAAGAGAGAGAGAGAGAGAGAGAGAGAGAGAGAGAGAGAGAGAGAGAGAACGAGAGAGAGAGAACGAGAGAGAGAGAGAACGAGAGAGAGAGAGAGAACGAGAGAGAGAATTGGGGGGAGGAAAGTGCGATGGATGGAGGGAAAGATATGGGGAAGGGGAGAGAGTCAGGAATGGAGAGAGAGTAGGGTGTAAGGAGGAAGAGCGATGTGGAGATGCAGAAAAAGAGAGAAACCAATGAGGAAGAGAGACAGACAGCAGGAGAGCTGGAGAGTGCGAGACGCCAAATCTCCATGACATAAATTCACACTTTTCATTTTCTTTACACCAGGGTATGAGAAAACCAAGCCAGCTCCTACAGTATTGCTCCTAACAGAGATTCTATAGGCATTAGTATTGAGATCAAGTCGAAACTTGAATTTATGATGGGGAACTTGGATGTGGAAGGAAGACATTGAATCAAAAACCCAATGGTCCGCGTAGACCAGCACTGGACCATTAGTCCACGGCCCAGTGCGTATGTGTATCGGTTCCTTGAGGTCTGGTGCCTGGTATTTGAACAGTAACCATGTATTGTTTACATGGTTGACGG
>OLKM01000068.1:107818-135318 GCA_900291075.1 Melanogrammus aeglefinus
GTTCCACACCGGCAGAATCCCCCAAATGTTTCCATTCTTAACGGTTCTTGTCGGACCAGTCGCTGCACACCTCCCCCTCCCCTGGAAGAGGAAGACCTGGGTGGCTCGTAAAGCGGAGCGGGGGGGGTGGGGGGGTTGTGGGAGGTAAGGCTTTCTACCCAGGCCTCCCCCACATAGATAACAGCTGATATATGAGGCCAATTACAGCCCCTGCTCAGACCCGTTTACCGGCCGCGAACAAGTAGTTCATCCACGTTTAGCCAAAGTGACTGGGAGGGAATTATTTGAGATAGGTGTCATTACGGAGCCGGTTGGGGTGCGGGGAGGGAGAGGGCATCCGGCTCAAGGATGCCGACGTGTCGACCGCCGACTTTTGGAATTTAACAGACAACCTTTCAGCCTGGGAGTCACTGACTCAACTGGCCTGGCCGGTATCACCATAATCAATCAGACGTACAGGTGACATCCCCGCTGGGGGCTGGGTTTGGCTTTGATGATCGGTGTGTGTGTGTGTGTGTGTGTGTGTGTGTGTGTGTGTGTGTGTGTGTGTGTGTGTGTGTGTGTGTGTGTGTGTGTGTGTGTGTGTGTGTGTGTGTGTGTGTGTGTGTGTGTGTGTGTGTGTGTGTGTGTGTGTGCGCGCGCTAGGGAGGGGGAGAAGGGGAAAGAGAGAGATAAAGAGGGAGGGCCGATAGAGCAAGATAAAGAGTTTAGGGAGAAGTGGGGGGGGGGGGGGAGAAAGAAGAGGGAAGTCATCACTGGCATGGCCCTTAGCATGATTTAGGGTGTTATTCTGTAGGCTGAGTATGTGTGATAAACTAAAGTCTGATCTCTATCACCCACCTAAAGTACCTGGGCTATATCACGAGAATAAAATACCTGTACTATCGCAGCTGTCATTGAGACGGACTAGTAACTTCCTGGACAGCATCATATCCCTCTCTCCCCATTTCTCTTGCCTCTCGCTCTCTTTATCCATTACCCCTCTCTCTCTCTCTCTCTCTCTCTCTCTCTCTCTCTCTCTCTCTCTCTCTCTTTCGCCTGCTTGCTTGAACGCTCTCCCTCTCTTCTTCTATATAGCTCCAGCTCGCTTTTACTATCCAAAGGAGGATCAGGGCAGAGCTTTGGTTCTGGTACATAAATCTGTCCATCTTCAAACCAGAGTCGAGCCAGGCTCTGTCAACACACCAAACATCTCCACTTCCCTCCACAGCCATTACTGGAGCATAATCACAGAGCGCTTTCATTTCTTCAATCTTTAATCACTGAGGAATTAGTTCTCTAGAATTCATTATGTTTATGAGGCTGGAGGAGTGTGATCGTACACACCGTTTATAAACTGAACCGAAACTAGGAGGATAGGGCCGGAGATCAGTCTTGGAAATCAATAGTCGAACATGGTTGTAAACCAGCCAGACGTAAAGGGTGTGCACACGAAAATACACATTAACAAAAGACACACACAAGTACAAATAAGCACAGACGCATACATGTAATGAGCCCTTACATTTCCTTTGTCAAACCATTCTTTTGTGACACATAGCACGACACAAGAACACTACCTGCAACTTTATAGCTGCATTTAATCCATTAAACACCTCACATTAAACTCAGATCATGTTTATGCCTTTGTTTTTTAAACGTTTTTGAATTAAAAAGGATGATATCTCAGATTAGTAATCAATAGGCTTTGTAGGATATGGAGCTCTACAGGCACCATGATTGTTGTCAGATAATGTTTCAAAAGTTCAACTTTAACTGCCAGGTAAAGCACAACGAAGTTCAGCATGTGAGGCGCAACGGGACACAGGTGCACATTGTGAGTGACATTAACTTGTCTGCCTATAATTGACCACTTCATTCTCCCGCCTGCGGGCGTACGATTGCAAGCGTCGGGCCAGAATGAGTCCTTTCAATGATCAAAGATCCCCTACATCGGTTGGTGCCAATTAATTTCCAATAAGCTGGGGGTTTTTTTTGCCGGAGTTTCACATTCCGACTGGGAGTCAGACGCTGGTGTGTTTCATGGGAAGAGCGGAATGGATTTTGGTTTGAATTTAAACCCGACGTGGCTGCGGCGTGCTGGCCAGGATTAAATCCATGCGTGCGAGCGAGCGTAACGGGGCAGCCGGGCGGATGAGGAACCACAAAGTGGGTTTCATTACCCGTCTTCACAGGAGAAACGCCAACGTGCCGCTGGCTCTCCTCCTCGCACTCGCACTCACTGCAGCCACTTCCTCCCCCGGTCAGAATATCATCAGATCAGAAGGATCGCTACATGGAGGGTTCACACCCCCCACCACACACACACACACACACACACACACACACACACACACACACACACACACACACACACACACACACACACACACACACACACACACACACACACACACACACACACACACACACACACACACACACAGTCGGGGTAACCCATGACACCATCTCCTTATTTCATTTCTTAAGGGGTTCATTGTTCTGTGGAGAGACCTTGTTACTATGGGGTAGTTCAGGGGAATATCAAGTCCAGATTTGATAGTGGATCCCTAGTATTTTGTCCATTCAAAATAGGTCCATTTCGAGGGATTCATTTAAAAAAAGTTACTATTACAAAAAAAAAGTTACTTTTACAAAGTAATTTGTAAAAGTATTTTTTCTATATATGACGGTTTTATAAAAGTTAAGATAGAACAGCTTCTATCTGAAAGAGGTTAATGTTATAATGTCAATGTGTCTTGGACATTTTTCATGTAAAATTATGGTCTTAAAAATATCCATAACGAAATGGATCAAAGAAGGAGAAGACATGGTTCCCAGAACCGTGTGACGTGAAATCAGGTTTCAGTTCAACAGAATGTGACTTATTCATAGTTCCAGTTCATCTTTCACAACAGAGCCACGTCACCTGCTTTAAGGAGTTACACATAACTCTACGAGGGGAACGTGGAAACACATCAGGCTGAAGCTTCCTTCAGTCCACTTTCTAAACATTTTGACTCTCGTTACTAGGGAATTGTTTCGTGAAACTGTCAAGAGATAAGCAATGCCTCCTAGAGACTGAGCTTTGAAGTTGTCTTGGAGACTAAATTTAAGGTTTCTAATATTATAACAGTGTTTACTGTGAGACTTTTGTGGCGTTTCATTGAAATCTATTCAGAACTTTTCATGTGAATCCTAGAGACGGTTAAATTCGGTCATTTCAATTCCTCAAGCAAAGATCAATCTTAAAAGTCCCAGAAGGTCACTGGGGGGAGGAAGTGGATCCAGACTGTCCCACCTAAACATTTCACTTCTAGTTTATTAAAATACAGTTGGGACCGCTTCTGTTACAACGCAGCTAGTCATGATTCAAGAAAAACACTTATGGCCTTATTACGCGTTTTAATGTTGACAAAATATTGATATATCTCCTATATTTCCACCTATGCCAAGAGTTTATGCACTCAATTTATTGTTAGACACTCTGGATAAAAGCGTCCACCAAATTGAATATATATTTGTAAGATATTCATCTATAAATGATTACTATTATTAGTACAATTTTCTCATGAAAAAAACCCCAAATGCTATGGAAAAAGCATCAACCGAATGGATTGTAAATTTGCATTTATTTATTAATAATAATAATAATAATAATAATAATAATAATAATAATATTATAATTATTATCATCATTACAATATTGTTATGAAGTCAAAGTAAAATGGTGTACTCAAAAAACATCCACCCAATGAAATATATATAATTTTATCACAAGACGGTTCTGACTTCCTGATGCTATTGAAAATAGTACAACTGGGGGTCATTATAGTGAAGTTGATGGTAATTTAATAGCGGCGTATCAGACAGTGTTCCCTTTCTCTCAGACATTTTAACCTCGTATTTGGTCTTTAAATGTCATCTCCCCGGCTCATAATCAATTCTGTCTACAAAACAGGACGATAAGTCAATATGTTTATATGGCCATTCAATACCACTCAGACTGTAAGACCCATAATATTGAACTATTGCCCCGTGCTTGGATTATGCCAGACAGTAGTTCTCAGACAACAGAAAAATGAATTACACCTGCGTCAAATACATCCCATAATACACCTGTACACTCAGACATACCGAGGGCGTAACCTGTCTTCTGATCAATACGTCAAATACGTAACAAGCGGTTGTTATGAATCCAGTGCGTCGCTGTAAACCGTGTCACTGCACGTTGCTTACAGGCTTGATACAATTATGGATTTTTTATTATCCAAAGATAACAAGAAATCTAGCATCGTTACTATAGAGCCGGTCTGGTCAAATAGTTGACATAGCCATCTGTCCAGTCCAGTATGCCTCTGTTGTGTAGTTTGGCCGCAGTAATGTAAATATTGACGGTTCTTTAGAGACCCAGAGTATATTCTAATGTAGCCGTGTCTTAGCCCCGATGCTAATTGGCAGGGCAGCAGGGGTGTGTGTGTGTGTGTGTGTGTGTGTGTGTGTGTGTGTGTGTGTGTGTGTGTGTGTGTGTGTGTGTGTGTGTGTGTGTGTGTGTGTGTGTGTGTGTGTGTGTGTGTGTGTGTGTGTGTGTGTGTGTGTGTGTGTGTGTGTTAGCAGAAGGCTTGATTTCCTTGTAGATTGCCTAAATAAGATTAGGCTCCAGAATGTGGAAAACACATTGCAGTAAACCTCCTTAAAATTCAGAGGAAGAGAAGAGTATAAATAACAACAAGAAAATTGTCCTTTTTAAATGCCCATGACCTGCCTAAACACTCAAGGTTACAAATTCTACAGGCTGAGAACTAGTGGAGGCAGCAAGCAGTGTTTTGCATTATTGTAATTGGTTAGATACATTTCTTCGAGTTACAAACTCCATGCGGTGGAGGTCATCTATTGAAAATACTTGGTCACGATCAAATGACGGTTGGCCAATGACAACACATTGTCTTATTCTCACAATATTGAACAATTTTGTCGCAATCCCCGGTATTGGCTAACACTGCATGTCTCAACCCATGTTGTTGCAACACTTTGTGGACGGTTGGAGGTTTTGGGCCAGTACGTTAGCTTGGGAACGCGGCGTTACGTCGTCTCAGAGCTAGCCAGACGGTCTTCCAAATTTCTATTAGACACCATGAAATGAAATGTTATTTTGCACCTCCCATCATATCATATTTTCGTATTTATATATCATCACATCGTTTCATCATATTTACATCCAAATCTAATAAACATAACTTTCGAGGCGATATGTCGGATGACATTCGAATATTTCAACCAATAATATTACAACACTTCTTCCTTCCCCCGCTTGCTTGTGTAACTGTGACGCAATATAAAACACATTTATTAGTAATTTGAGGCTCAGTTTAACTTTTGAAACATTGCCTGACGAGTTATTTGAAGCTCAGCTAGTTGTATTTTGGGATGAGTTTATTTCATGGAAGATATGCTCCGAGTGCCTCTTCACCTTGAAAATACATTTCAAGAAATCCCTCTAAGCACCTCATTCTGGCAAGGCTACCAAAGGTGTGATACATGCTCAAACATACATTTGACATTTATTTTAATCTGCAGTAACCTCATTACAAAAAGGATCAGCGTATGTAACCTGACCTTCATTGTCCTGAAATTCATCACGGCCGCAAATATACAGCGTCACCCAATTATAATATCGTCAGCATTTACACATTTAAAAACCCAAATCTGAACGAGTATTGCCCATTAAAGGGCAGCTGCTGTAAGATGTGTGCTGTGATTCAGGAATGTAATGAACCTGTAAAATGCATTGTAAACATAACGACATTCATTGTGATGGATCAAAAGCTCCCGTTGCTCATCAACTTCGCAATGTGACCTTTAAAAATACAGACCTAAGATGATGGCCCGAGTGTGTGAGTGTGTGAGTGAGTGAGTGAGTCTGAAAACATCCAGATGCAAGCCTAACACCACACTAATATAAAAACAAACACATACTACTAACTTGCTGCAACTGAAAAACCCAATCACATTACGTGTGTGTGTGTGTGTGTGTGTGTGTGTGTGTGTGTGTGTGTGTGTGTGTGTGTGTGTGTGTGTGTGTGTGTGTGTGTGTGTGTGTGTGTGTGTGTGTGTGTGTGTGTGTGTGTGTGTGTGTGTGCTTTTTTTGCATAGTAGGCATTTGTATGTGTGCATGCCCAGGCATGTGTGGATTTGCACGCATGCAGGTTTATGTGGAGTGAGTTTGCACGGGGAAAGCAGTTGACTGCAGCTTTGCAGCAGTTCAAATCATTACACAGTGCAGCCACAGCATCTAATATAATTTCAAACTTCTTATTGATTATAAGTACAAATTTTATCAGCACACAATAAAAGGAGCTATTCAGGCCAAAATATATGGCAACATTAACTGAAAAAAAAACGTCATTTTTTTTGTAGATGTTTTGCTGGGCCTGGAAATGATAGTGCTGAGGGTGTTTATAGAGGAGAAGCCATTTGTCCTTGTGTCTGAAATCACTGAGTTTCTTTGGATAAAAGCGTCTGCAAAATGACTTAATAAAAGCCAGGAATCTATTTGGACACTATAGTTGGCTATGTCTCACTTCCTCAGGGACATGAAATATTGTTGTTTTCAACACCAATGCTTCCAAATCTATGAAGGCTGACATTGAAAGTTTAAACTGACATTTTTAACAGCCTTCTTTGTGACAAGGGACGGGTTTATTTGGAAGCAGCCCCTTTCATTCTCTCAGACAGGCTCTAAGATAGGCGTTGTATATCTTGACTCTAGAGTTCAGTCCCGGAACAAGACCCATACGCCAGATAATAAATAACAACCAGCAAAGGAGCAAGCCTCAGAGAAACAAGTCAAAGACTTCCATGACATTTTCTTTTCAATAAAAAAACCCCATCTCATCCAATGCACGACACTGTTAATTCCTTTCTATTCCTTCAGTAACTATCTCGGAGGCTAAGGTTTAGCATCTTAACTTCCGTTTGGCAGCTACAGAGACTGAGCTTTCCCCAAGAACAAGGGGAGCTTTCCCCAAGAACAAGGGGACCCCCCCCCCCCCCCGGTTACTATACAGCCACCATTTTAACGCCACCAGCAAAAGATGATCCTAACAGATCCTAGCAAACATGGCTGACAGGCAGCCAGTTTTATAAAACTGTGGATGAGCATATAGTGAACCTTGATCCGACTATGAATTACTATTTATATGATGAACAGAAACTGTGTGTGTGTGTGTGTGTGTGTGTGTGTGTGTGTGTGTGTGTGTGTGTGTGTGTGTGTGTTGTGTGTGTGTGTGTGTGTGTGTGTGTGTGTGTGTGTGTGTGTGTGTGTGCCACCGTGGGATCCAGTTCCAATTTATGTCATTCGAAAGATATTCCAAACCCCCCCTTAAGCAACCAGTCCTCCCACACACACGACCAGTCTGTCTCAACCAGTAAACTCAAAAAAAGAAAAGAAAATGCCTTCCGCCCCTGGAATGTGTGACCTTAGGACAGATGTGAACAACACACACACACACACACACACACACACACACACACACACACACACACACACACACACACACACACACACACACACACACACACACACACACACACACACACACACACACACACACACACACACAGCTAGAGAAATGGGTCAGGCACTCTGTGGTGATATAGCTGGGCCAGATACTGTTGTCCCTAAGGAGGATAGTGAGGGATGGTGGGGTGTGTGTGTGTGTGTGTGTGTGTGGTGTGTGTGTGTGTGTGTGTGTGTGTGTGTGTGTGTGTGTGTGTGTGTGTGTGTGTGTGTGTGTGTGTGAGAGAGTAACAGAGCTTGTTTATCAGGATGGATCCCCCCGTCCCCTGGCAGGGCTCACCTTTACCAGACACACTCCGTGCATCTCGGCGCGGTGGAGATGACCCGAGTGGGTCTTTCGTAGGCGAAGACAAAGCGAGGTGTGTGAGGGGAGTGTGTTTAGTGTGCGTCTGCGTTTTGGCGGGAACCTGGAGGAATGATGATGGCGATGTGTGTAAGGTAGATGTGTGTTTAGTTATTGTGGGCAACACTACGGGCAACACTACACTACACTAAATCTAGACAGAAAACGAAAAAAAAAAAAAAACTAATTATGCATAAAAAAATGAATGTCGTCGTACCGGCAAGACAGAGAATCCGAGACTGAAGACAAAACACATAATCTGCACCCTATAATACTCCACCATTTGGCAGGAGGATTACTTAGCTGTCTAAACACAAAGTGGTTAGGCTCTTTGTGTGTGTGTTGTATGTGTGTATATGCTATGTGTGGGTGTGTGTGTGTATGTGTGTACTGTGTGTGTGTGTTTGTGTTATGTTTGTTATTTGCGTGATGTCTGTGCAATGTGTGTGTGTTTACTGTGTGTGTATGTGTGTTTAATTGATCATGTAGGTGGATTGTGTGTGTGTGTTTTTGTATCTTATATTTTATTGTGGGAAGCACATTACGCCATTCACACAACTTGAGCAATAAGTACCTTGTCATCAGCAACTGAAACAACCACTTGGCCGAGGTCGACATGGGCACGAGATGGTACCCAACACGTAGCATGTAGCATGTAGCATGTAGCATGTAGCATGTAGCCTGTAGCTACAGCACGTGATGGAGGTCGAGTAAGTATCACTTGAAAGGCAACTAACCGGGCTTCACAGTAGCACATGAGTCTTAGACTGTCTTGTTTTTCTCCCTTTTTTCCCCCCAATTTTTTTCCTTTCATTTTACTTTATTTTATCTTCACGCGACCGGCTGGAGGCTTGTGGGAAGAATGGCTGCCTTTGTTTTGCTAAGGTATGCCAGGGTCAGCGGGGGATTCTCCATTTTACGGCCCGGGGAGCTTGGCTTGTTCTCGGGCCATCAGAACGATGCTGTAGGAACGACTGAGGCAGGAGAGCCAACAAACAAAAGTAAAAAAAAAAACAACACACAACCCCACAGACATATTCCGTGAAAATGGGTGGAAATCGTCGGGCCGCAGATGAATCAGCTCATCCCCGTGTTTTTTGCCGGTGGTTCGTGAAGAAAGACGTAAACAGTGCTTAATGAAAATTCGTGCTCGCCATGGGAAATAAAGAGGGGATGACAGGACAGGAAGTGAAGCGGCGGCCCCCTGGGAACCGTGGCGGGGACTTTGACGTTCCTCCGAAAACACCAGAACGGGATCTAACAGAGCTGTGATTTGTTTTGTCGGGAGGAAGATGAAAGAACGGTGAACGCTTGCAACATGAGCGTACCTTTAAATAACAGCGCCAACCACTGCTGCGCAGACTCTAGTCACATAGAAAACATGAAACATTTTCTATTCCGCGGCTGTAGATTCTCCCGATATTGTTATGACAGCTACCCTGTGATTTCTAAAATGGGTTAACTGACAGCGCGGAAACAAGTAAATGTCAAATTGTTCTGAAATACTGGTTACGGAAAGAACGTACCGTGCGTTGTT
Source organism: Melanogrammus aeglefinus (assembly GCA_900291075.1). Taxonomy (NCBI): domain Eukaryota; kingdom Metazoa; phylum Chordata; class Actinopteri; order Gadiformes; family Gadidae; genus Melanogrammus; species Melanogrammus aeglefinus. Next base: position 117,257 of record OLKM01000068.1, read on the forward strand.
ACGGTAAAGGCTCAGGGGTCATGATTACGGTGGTTTCGTAAACACGTCTCAAACCTGTACCAATCATGTACCAAAGGATATGAGCTGGCGTTGGTAATGTAAATGTAAATGTAATTAGTAGCCATGGCAACAGATGATGGGCATCCATGGGCAGTGCTCCAACATCCAGGCTCCGTACCACTGACCGCAAGCAGCTTCATATTCAGGTATATCCATATATTCATGCATATTCACAAATATGAATATTTATTCATATTTATTCAAAATCGTTTTTTCAGCATTGCATCGTCTCGGTTTTGCATTGAATTGTCAATTGTATTCTATTTTTAAACACATATTCAGAACAGAGGTATAATACGATATTTAAATAGTGCCGCCATGTTGTTTATTTGTATCCAATTCATTTGCCGGCTATAAAATATGGGCATTCAAGCAGGAGCCATTCTAAACACGAGCGAACACACAGTGACCTTTACTCTGGCCCGTTATAATGACGAGAACAAAGGGAGAAGTGGGAGAGAGCAAGAGAAAAAGGCCTATTTTCATCCTGGCCAGAGAGAGAATCACTAAAGGTTTCCTCCCAGGAGGGGGGGGGGGGGGGGGGGGGGCAACCCGACATCCCCTCCACTCAGTGGCCAACTACAGGCTGATCCCCGACTGAAACCAACCAGAACCAATATTTCTCTCTCTCCGTCTCTCTCTCTCCCAACACTCTCAGCCTATCTCTCTCTCCCATCTCTCCCCACACTCTCGCCCTATCGCTCTCTCCCCTCTCTCTTCAGCACCCTATCTTACTCAGTCTCTCTCTCACTACCTCTGTTTCCTCTGCTGAAAGGCGTAGCGTCAGGGGAATTAGAGCAGGATCCTCACCTCTCCTTAGAGCAGGAAAAAGAAAGAATCCAATAAGTCATCCCGAGGAATAACACGAGCAATCAGCCGGTGTACAAGCAAGAGAGGTTCTCTGCCCCCGGCTTCTCGCCAAGCACACACACAATCAAAAGCTTGGAGGTGGACGAGGCCTGCAGAAACATTGGCCTTCCAGCCAGAACCTGCCACCAGCGATGCTACCGCCTTAGATATAAGCTAGTTAAAGAGACACAGGGGGAGTGAATGTAATTTGAGAAAAAGATCTTTCTCTGTGTGTGTGTGTGTGTGTGTGTGTGTGTGTGTGTGTGTGTGTGTGTGTGTGTGTGTGTGTGTGTGTGTGTGTGTGTGTGTGTGTGTGTGTGTGTGTGTGTGTGTGTGTGTGTGTGTGTGTGTGTGTAGCAAGACTATTTTTAGGCCAAACATGTGGTCCAGATGTGTGAGTGGAGGGCAGGCGGGGGGGGAGGAGTGTGGGTGTTTCAGATCAGAAGGTGCCGCTGTAAGTCACAGTCCATAAATTAAGATCAACATTTAACAAACGCCTTGCTTTCTTTTTTTTCCCCCACTTTCTCCTCTCCTCCCTGCGTCTGGCTACCGCTGGCGCATCTGTGCTTGTTTAACCACTGCCGTTCCAACTTACAAATAGACCTGCCATCTGTCGACTATTTCGGTATAAGCGGCTGCTTGGGGTGTAAATTCTCATGCGATTATCGGGCATGATCCAAAGATGCTTCGCTATTGTATTGTTAAAACCCACCTCACACTTTAGCAAAATGTGTTAGTTATGAATAACTCAATGGGTGGCTTGCCCAGAATGTCTTTCATGCAATGTCGTTTCTGAGACGCATGAATACCTCAGCTTTTTTTTTTTTTTCGCCCTGGCCATAAATAATGAGACCCTGGAGGAATATGGTTGGATCCAGACGATTCCTGGTAAACACTGAGAATTTACTTGGAACAATTTGCATTGTTCTCCTGGCATCGCTGCGTGATAAAAAGGTATCTTGCCAAACTGAGCTAAGGTACTTTGCCGTGTCAGCGTTGTGATGCACTTCACCTCGACCCCTGCTTGTTAAATCAAGGGCCTCGCTCTTTCATATCACTTGTGATAATAGGCTGATAAATATGCACTAGTGCACATGCTTTGTAGATCCTGCTTCTTGCCAATTAGATCACATCTCCTCTCCTCTTTGCATCCCATCATTCCACTTATGAAGTCCCGCCATATCGCATCCCGCATGTTAAACAGGCCGTCCCCCGCCGTCCCCTGCATGTTGATCGGGATTCCCACTGAAACACCCCCAGGGTCTGTTCACATTCACCCCATAACCGATGATTGTGTTGCTTCTCTATCGTAGAACCTTGTTGTAGATGAAAGGCCGGGGACCAACATGTGCTACTATTGTTGCCGTTATTAAAACGTCCAGACGGACCGTTCCCCTTTTCTTCGTTGTGAAAAACTGAAAAGCTGCTTCTGTGCCGAACACCCCCCCCCCCCCCGCTGATAAACACAACACACGAGGCGTAACAAATCCCCGTCACGAGAGTGATGACACAACACGCGGAGCCACGACAGAAGGTCTTTTGTTCTGCTGGCTCAACCCACAAACGGGCTAACCACGTGGGCAGAAGGCCTTACAGTGACCCTGGTTTGACTCTGGCCCGAAGCTCAACGAATCCCCACCTCTCAACTCACTGTCCTGTATCTTAAGTATGTTGGACTTAAGAATTCAAATTCAAACCTCTCTCCACCACAGAGTGTGACTGATGTGACAGACAGACAGACAGACAGACAGACGCTGAGCGAGAGAGAGATGCATAAAATTGACCTATCTACCCAGCAACTGTGAAGGTGGGAGAGACACAGGGAGACCGTATTCACGAGGGAGAGACATCTGCATCGTACAGGGCAGCAGAGAGCAATAGAGTGAAAAACTGGGAGAGAGAAAGTACATTGGATTTAATACAAAAATAGGTTCCCTTTTTGGTTCATCTGCTGGTATGGCAATCTTGGCTTGAATACAACTGAACCTCCTGTCATTGACTTCAGGAACAATGGTGGCCTACTGAATGGTTTAAGCCAGAGAACACACCAAGTCAAAGCAAGTCGTTTCCAGATCGCCTATTCGTTGGGGACTTGAAGTTCAAGTATTTAATTGTTTCATTTTCAAATTCTGTACACGTGCGCACACACACACACACACACACACACACACACACACACACACACACACACACACACACACACACACACACACACACACACACACCCCTTAATCATCCCAAATAAAGTTAATAATTATCACGGCTAAAATCGAAAGCTAATTATGAAACTGAGATGACTTTGCTGTGTGTCGCCACTAATTACGGAGTCAACCGGGTGATGGTGGCACGCGGGCTGCTCAGGAAACGGTAAACGCCAGCTAATGGCTGAACTGTGAACTCCCTCCGCTTGGAGCTTTGGATCCCTAAAGCCCCAAGCGTCTCCCACGCTGGAGCTCTCATTAAACGCTGCCCGGGTGTTCACAACAACACCTTCAATCTCACGATACTGGGGCAGTTTCATCAGTTTCCATCCACGAAAAAAAAGAAAAAAAAGGAAAAGAAACCCGACTTTATAGTTTTATCAGACTTGCGTGAATGTTTGTGCAATTCAGTAGTTTACAGTTCAAAGTGTATATAATGGGATTCCTTGTGAAGGCATTTATTGAATACATCCCAGTAAAAAAAAATACAGTAAAATGAGGTAGGGTACTTTGACCTGACCCTTGCTCCTGGTTGGAAAATTTGTGAAACTCCTGTATGAACGCTCCTCTGAGATATTGGAGCATGATCTTCTTGGCCAGCATTTCACCTGTCCAAAATGGTTATTATGTTGATGTTCTTTGGCTTGTTTCAGATATTTTTTATTGCATAACCGCACAGAGCGCAGGCTTTTAGTTTAATCTTACCTAAATGCACAATTCCTCCTTGGTTATTCATTTCTGTGCGTGTATTAAAACACTTAGTCAAAATGTAATTCATAAAAGTGTTCATAAATTCATACAAGAGGAGGAGACAGAGATACTTTCTCCATTCATGTTCGATGGGTTTGTTCTGTGCATTTGACCCCTCAAAGCACGCTGAAGGAGAGGGGCTGCCAGCCTGCCAGCACAGTGTAGCGCCCAGGAACCAAATCTAGTCGTTACTGCCCTTGACTGGTTCATGGTCAGGAGTTTTCTGAATTCATATGAATGAGTTCTACCTAACAACTTTCTCTTTCTCTTTTTCCTTTCAGGACTCTCTTTCGCTAACAGGTCAGGACCAGGGAAATCAATCTCGTATTCCACATCTCTTTATTGTATGAATGGCCAACATGATCACAGTCAAACTGACGTTTAAGGGAAAGTAACACTTATCAAGTGATTCCTATATTAGGATTAATAAAAAAAAAAAAAGGGTCAGCTAATAATAACTTTTATTTTGAGGTAGGAAAGTAAAAAAAAATCATATTGCATGCGTTTGTGGCTATTCATACTGCTACTTAAATCTTAAGGATCCTTAGAGGAAGAGGAAGAGGAAGAGAGAGAGGGAGAGGGAGGAAGGGGGGGAGGATGGAAAGAGAACGAGAGAGAAGGAGGATAACGTGGGATATGGAAAGGGGGAGAGAGAGAGAGAGAGAGGGAGAGAGAGGAAGGGGGGGGATATGGAAAGGGGGAGAGAGAGAGAGAGAGGGTGAGAGAGAGATCTGCAGTGTTTATCGGTTAGGGTTTTGTGCTCCCTTGCAGTAAAGTCCACATGCAGTCTGCTGGATGCTCATCACAGCGGGCGCTGGGTTACATAGTCACGTGATCATCCCTGGTAACCCCTGACTGTGAGAGTCAAGTATACTGTCACTGATGGTACGGACGTTTCTCTAAACGGACCTCGTTAAAAAGGCTGTTTTGTCTAGTGCAAAGGGTCAAACACCAAAGCAGCATTCTGTACTCTAAATTAAGGGTAAGGAAAATAAGTGGAAAAAACATAAAAGAAAACCTGGTTTAATTGGTCCGTTTTTTTTTAATTTTATGTCAAAGAATGAATGATTATTATTTAAGAGGCATAGGAAAATGAAGCACAAAGTATATACACATAAATAGGAGGTGGAAATAGCAACAGCTTCAAAAAAGCAGTTGGTCAGAGTAACCCCGGAGGTAAAAGGAAACTCTTACCAGGCGTCTTCGCTCCTCTTCCACCGTGTTCAAGAGCTGGGAGAACTCCTTGAACGACTGGGCTGAAACAAACCAAAACACCAACAGGATTAATGTCACGTTTGGATCGGTCGGTAACAACCCAGATGGATTTGGGCACAAAAAAAAAAAAAAACACAATCAAAAAGTGGCACAAAAATACGGTACTTCACAATCGTTTCCATCGATCGAGAAGATGGCTTTCTTTCCATCTCCTTGCGCCGCCCCGGCTGCTCTTGATACCCCAGAGAGGGCCCCGATATCCGCATCGCCACGGTAACCCAGATCTCATTCAGGGTTGACAGATGTGTTCCATTCCTTTTTATAGCAGGGCTATAACAGTGCCGGATTGTAATGCTATACATGCTAGAAATGCATGGGCTCAAGGTATCCTAAGACGCTTTGGGTAGATAAAAGTGTCAAACGAAACGACACATGTCACGATATGCTTTACTCTTCAGCCTATAATGAATTCAGCCTTCTGGGGGACTGATACTAGTAGTGGCAAGGGTGTTTGACTCTCACACAATGTTGGATTCGATCCGACATAACCATATTATATTCTACATTATGTTAGCTTACAAAGCGGACAGCGTCAAAAACATAGTGCATGGTTTAGTCTGCCTTTATAAAACAACGTTTTATGCGTTATCGCAACTAATCATTGTGATTAACAGAAAATTATTCAATCATATTCTGTGGTGCCAACTGTTAAGGAAGGAAGAAGGAAGAATGAGAAAAAAATAAAGTGCTCAGTTTGATTTTGATGTTATGGGCATCCGATTTAGAATGATTTCATAAAATGTAGCCTTTTGTTGATTATTATTTGACTGCTGCCTTTCAAGATTAACTTATTGAAGAAGCCAAAGTCGGGGTTGAAATAAATATGATAAATAAAATAAATTTATACTCCGATAAAACACGTGATCATCATAGCTAGTACTCCAACAGCTACATTAAATGTAAGCACAGAGCTCCAACACCGCTGGTAAGCAGACAACCCTCACTCTTTGTCTACACTTAGTTCTGCTCTCACAGACAGTTAAAACATAAACACAACATTTAATGGTCTCATCATGCCCTCCCTGCTCATTATGCTTTGCCTCTACTCACCTCTCCTCCTCTCTGATTAACCGCAACGAACGTTCAGCTGAACACACTTCTCTCGGTACATAAATAAATCAAAAAATTGCTGCTCCTGTGTCTGTGGTTTCTTATTCACTTCTCGGAAACCCTTGTAATTCCTGGACACTAACTGTCGGACCAGGTAGGGGGGGGGGGGTTAAGGTAAGGGCGTCTGGCTAGAGGACGCCTTCAGGGAGACTGCAAAGTGCAAACATTGTGGTTGGAACGCATTACTCTTTAGCTTGGAATCCAGCGTTTTTGGTTTTACCCCTTTTTACATTTTCTAACTTCAAATTCCGTCATACTGTTCTGTACTTTCTGCTGAAGCACCAAAATGTCCCATCTGGGATTAAAAACCTAGCGACTCGTCTTGTCTAACCACTAGACCAGCCTGCCCACGTGGATCATCCTGCGTCCTTAGCAACGCCGTCGTCCCGGCGACAGAGGAGGCCTCCTGCTAACGGCGCCAGCTCTTTTGTCAGCTAACGGCTAACCTAGCGGGGGGGGCTAAAGGCCACAGCTGGTGCTGCCGATGTGGGGACGAGATTAGACTCAGAAGGACGGGAATTGGTGTCAGAGTGGGGTGACCACCTGCATATTACTCACCACTAAATGGGGAGGAGGAGAGGGGTAGTGAAAGAGCTGATGAATCGCAGGGACAGAATGAGTTTCTGACGCGCTTTACCGGCACGAGAAACTGTCAGGAGCTGGAAGGAATTTCATTCATGGTTTCATTTGTTTGTCACTGTGTGATTTTTCGCCTTTCTTCCTTTCTTTTTGTGTGTGTGTGGCGGGGGGCGGGGGTGGGGTTGGGGAGAAGGAAACCTTTCAGTCACGTTTCATTGGGGATGATATTTCGTTCCGCGTCAAGAATAAGATTGAATGGGTCATGTCTTTTTTTGCGGTGACCCCGCAGGATTTCAGCCCAACTTAAACCTCATCCCGGATGGTTCCGGGGCAGTGGACAGTGAGCCCGACAGACTGGATGGGTGACCTTCCAAGATCAGGGCTCTGTAACATTTCTAAAAAATTAAAATTTCAATAGCCACATCAATCTTATGACCCCCATCGATTTCTCCCGGTAGCGGCCCTGGAACGAGAATGTCATCGTAGGAAGCCACGGAGGTAAAATCGATAAAAGGGTCAGGCGAACAAGTCTCGTGGCGTACAGGATTCTGATGCCTTGCGGGAGGTCGGGGAGCATCAAAGAGAACCGTGGTTGGACCCCCAACCGCCCCCCCCTCCCCACCTCCTCCGATGGGTTGTTTGCTGTGCACGGGCGCGGCCATGTCACTGAGAAAGCATCAGCTTTGTCGATGACAATGGTGATTGCAATAGGTTGGTTTTTCATCCTGCCTTTTTGTTGGTTGTAATCATGGTCTGATTCCCCCCCCGAGGGATGACAGAGGCCGGCGATGCAGATACCAGAGAGATAGCAGAGTTTTAGCCTTCAAAGATGTTCTGTAATGATGTTTTGGAACACTCTTGGCCTCAGGAAAATCATAATCCGACTGGATTACAAAAATGTTTACCCACACTTTAAATAAAGCCTAATCATTTTAGCATTTAGTCATCAAAAAACAACCTACGGCACTTTTTGAATTTAGACTGAGCACGCCAGGGTTGCAAAAGTGTTCAACCTTAAATCAACAATTAATTAGGAATTAATTAACTGAAGATGATAAAAAAATATACACAAGAAGACATATGACAAATATATTCATGTCTAATGAGCTGGACTTATGTCGATATGCAACCATAGTAGACGAGAATACTACCTACATGACAGGGCATCTATACAAGTAGAAAATGTTTCAGAATGAACAGCTCTTGAAAAGAAGTTAAATAAATCTTTTTTTCTTACAGTGCTAAACATAACCTCTTAATCGTTGACATTTCAATTAGTCATACCACTCAACTCACACCATACCCGTGGTTTGAGAGGTTGACAGATATCCTTGATGAACTTGAAGTTAGTGCCAACAGCAAGTGCTGTATATTGTGCTACACGGTGACAGCTTTGGTTTACATATCACACACACACACTTCAGCATCACAGTCCTTAAAGTCACACAGTGTGAAGACGGACAGCAGGGCCACCGGCGGAACAGTCGTGAATTGTATGCATGGCCTGCCACATGGTGCTCCAAGCCGCAGAGAGACGGGAGATAATTGTAGTCAGTGTGGAAACACAGGTTCCCCCGTGGATCTGGTACACGACACAATGAGCTGGTGGTTCCGGGCGGCTGCCATTTAGTAGTTCCAAATGAGGTGTGGAATCACACTGTCTCAAAGTACAACGCGTTGGCTGAAGAACGCTGAGGTCGTTCGGTCACGTACACGGATAAAACAACGAGATTGATGAACATTGATTTTTTATTTTTGCATTACATTGAACAAAATGACCTATTTTAATTGGATTCCTTCTAGTCACAATAAGCCTCTTATTTTTTTTAGCACAGAACAGAGACGCAGAACAATACGCTCCGGGTGTCACTGGGCACATTTAAATACCAAACCCCCGTGTGCGCGCTTCCATTTTGTCGAACTGTAAAAACATATTATCTGGAATTAACAAGCACCTAAACAAAAGGAGCAGCAGAGATTACATCAAGTTGTTGACTCTGGAAAGTGAACCTGCTGAGCGGTGTACTTTGTGCTCGGCTGCATCCACAGCCCTGATTAAACAACCTCCCAAATGAATTGCTTAGCGCCAGCATTACACAGTCAATAAAACTCCAGCCGGCAGATGCCCGTGGCCGTTCTGGGGCTTGTTGGGAGACAGGCAGCGTAGGAGGCCGCGGTCGGCACGGTGACCGTTGGCAAGAAGGACAGTCAGCTTAATAAGCAGCCCTCACTCAGAGCTCCAGCGCTCCTCTTGACCGACCTCCCAGAAAGAGGTGGCTCTCTATGAAATTAAAGTACGCTGAACCTTGTCCGGCCTCCGGGTCATAACCGGTCATCTTCAACCCTGCGTATCGGGACAATTAAGGGTTTCCAAACCTGCTGTGCCTCCAATACCCCCACAGCCCCCTCAGTATGGCCTTGGCTCACTCACCCCTTCACCCACACCAAACCATAAACATTTACCTTCAAACTAATAATGCAGTCGAGCATTATGCATCACAATGCATATTATCGACACTGTATTGATCGAGACACGTTTGAGACGGAAAAAGCACATCTGTTCTCCCACTTCTGGTCCTCCATTTAATGCACCGCAACAATTAACAAATATTCTATTTCACAAATTCAACAAAATGTGAATCGATGGGACTTTATCTTAATCTTCCCCAAATCTTTAGGAGTAGCCTGTTTAACCTGCCTGGGTATCACCCCAAGGGTATAAGTGCACCTTTGGTAGGGAAACTCTGCGTCTAAGCACCATGTTGGATGTGGCGCTGTCTGGTGTAAAGTAACACCGCAGATGGACAGTGTTGCGGCAGCACGGGGCGGCGGGAATAAGGAGGAACCTGAAGCAGCAGCTAAGTGAGCCAGATGGAGGGACCGGCCCATTAGAGCCCCGGGAAGCGCTCCGAACATCTGCTTTCACATTCCACCCAGGAGAGGTCCACACCTCCATTAATCTCTGACACGGATCACAATTAGTGCCTCTGATCTTTCGCTAAAAGGCACGAAGGAGAAGCATCATAAGCAAATCAATAGCATTAATTATACATGCAGATCTATAGTCACGAGGGCACAATCCTCCTTCCTGGAATTAGTATGCTAGACTTATCTCTCGATAACTTCTCCCAATCAGCCAGACTTCTTGTCCTACCGTTTCCCCCTGTGGACACTGCGATGGCCCCAAAAGAAAAAAAAAGTAGGGGCCACATTGGAGGGCGGCCATCATTTGTTCCAGGAGCAGGAGTCGATATCCGCTCCTGGCTTAAGCCTAATGAGCTTACAGCGGTAGCTTTGGGGAAGAAGCCCCCCACCACTGAAGGCGAGGGGCCTAGGGAAATACAGCTGAAAGGTCATAACTGGGGTGACAGTGGAACTAATTGGGAAACTGCAGAGAAAGAAGTGACCCCCCCCACCCCCCACCCTCTGTCCTCTAATCCCCCCCCCGTTCCCTCCTTGGCATCCCGGACTTACCGATGTTCACCTCGTCATCAGTTTCGGCGTCACCTATGCACTCGAACTGGAACTCCTGCAGAGACTGGGAGAACTTCTGGACCGCGGCGGAGAGGTCTGTTTTGGGGGGGGGGGTTGAGAGAGCAAGCGTTAGTGGTAGAATGAAGATAGAAGAATGTAGAATGAAGAACACTTATTATAGAATAGCCATTGTTTTAAGATTCATTTGTTTCTGATATGCAATATCCTATCTTGTCATAAAGCCTTCTGGAGCATCCCTTTATGATCAGAGACAAAGACCTTTTTTGATTTGACGAGATGGTATGGCTCCTTAAACTGAAATTATAACCCCCAGCCTTTCCTGCCTCCGGACTAAAAAATCTATTCTTCACCTCAGGGGGTTATTTGGTACAGTCAAAGAGTTTGCCTTGCGCAAATGGGCAAACTCTCCGTTCAAACAGGAAGCAATTCCGTCCCCAGCCATGTTTTATGCTGGGGTGTCACCCCCGTCGCACGCCATCCTACACTGCCGTCTGACTGAATACTGGGTTTGCCGAAATGTCAGAGTTATTAAGTCTCAGAATATGGCGGTCTTCTGGAAGTGACAATCCCTTGAAAGGCGCAGGCTGTGGGGGAGGGGAGCGTTTGATTTTTACGACGTCTCAATATCATGGCTGGGGCACGAGGGCAGGGCAGCAGACATGTACAGACTGCAGAGTGTCAGTCGATTGATCGTCATGTTTATCATGGAATTACAGTTACGCCTGAAACGTGCGAGAGTGCGCCCACCGTGCGACTAGCAGTGCTTCTACGGAACACCGCGAGAGGGCCGGCCCTGTGAAGACATCCCAAGCCCACTCTCCACCCCTCTCCGCGTTTCTTCACACAAACCCAGATGACCTTATTAGTTCACTTTTGGGTCATTGAGTAATTTCAAGACTATTTTGGCTTGACATCTCCCGGCAGCACTCGTTGCCATAAAGACAATACATGCTGGAAGTGTGAACTTGGACCCGCAATTAACAGTGTTTAGTTTTAATTCATCAATAACTTTCGTTGAGTACTGCAGTCAACGTTATTATAAAATAATTGTATCATTGTTTCAGTGCTAGTTTGGTCACTAGTGCTAGTTTGAGATTTGATAGCCCGGACAGATTTGGTTAGGGTGTCAGCTCAATATTTGGTCCGCAGGCCTCTATCCTAAGCCTCATTACAGCTGCCCACCGGTGACAACCAGGAACCTTGGGGGGCCCTGTGTGACCCTTCAACGTCTGGTCTCTTATATGAATAAGGGCCTGGAGGAAACGCAAGTAAAAATTTGGCGTTTGTAGCCCGACAGAAAGTGATGCAATTCCTCACTTAGGCGTCAACAGACGATACAAGAGCAACACACCATTTATGGGGGCATAGAATGAACTGGGAGCATAATTGAGACGTCTGGTCCCCGTTATATGAATGAGGGCATTAAACTCTAGTAAAACAATACATTTGAAGGCTCTAGGATGACAGGAAGTGATGCAATGTGTGGTTGACCTAGGGGTCTAGCACAATTGGGAATGAGCTAGAGACCTTTGGTCGCTTTTTATATTAAAGAGGACCTAAAGGAAATACAAGATTATACATTTGGCGGTTGTAGCCCAAACTGGAATAAACGTTAGCACTCCTTGAGGGGTCATCCGAAGAAAAGAAAAAAACAGAATTTATCTAACTCCAAAGTCTAGAATGACTTTGGAGTTGGATAAAGATGTCCTCTTATAATAATCAGGGCATAAAGCAGGAACATTTGGGGCGTTCCAGTCTACAGGAAGGGACTCACCAAGGATAATCAAATACTCCATTGAAACGCATTGGAAATAAAAAGGTGTTGCCGTTAATTTATCTAAAAAGGAGAATTACATTCTAAACATGAAGAACTCATCACAGCATCCCACGGGAATCTTCTGTTTATATGACATGTTCAACTATAACATACAGGAAATGTGAGTGCATGTCACAGAAAATGAAATGATTGCTAAAGGCTGTTAACAATTGCATATGCATTTGTACGACAACTCTGGGAATTCTGAACAATCCCTAGACATGAAATTAGAAAACAGGACACCGGGTTGGGATCGGGGAAGGATCATTATTGATTTCAAATAGTAGGAATCTTTGGAGGATGACCATAATAATATGTTATCAATATTTTTACTGGGTGGTTGAAATATAATAACAGCACTTAAGTGACTGAATTACCAAAACGTGCACAAAAGGGTAACTAGACAACAAGCTCAGCAAATAGAAATATCTATTTATTTTCCTGAAGCTGAGTCCATCGTAACAAAAGAAGCCTGCGGGGGAGAACTAGATAGAAGGTAGAAAAACAATCTCTTTTTCTATTCCTGGCCCTCTATACGGCCCTCAATAGGTCCACAAGTGTACATTTTGTTGGAAGATAAATGGTCTGCTCGTCCCATTATATCTTGAACCCCTGCACGATGTTAAACATTGAACCAGTTTGGTCTTTAAAATAAAAAAAATTAACGCATACAATCTATATAAAAAGGTTGTTATAGGTCAGAATTATGTTTCTATAAGAGTTAGTCATTTTATAAAAACTGATATGCATATATCATAAGCTCTAATCAAAATTATGAATAAACATGATATTTATCATGTCGGGCCAACCCAAAAGGTCATCTAGAAAACATGACTGGCTACTTGCACGATACAACACAGTTGTGAACGCTCCATTCAGCACATCAAGGAGAGAATATGGAGCAGGGAGTTCAGGCATATATTATCTTACTAAGCCTAACCTATGTTTACACTTGCTAGGCCTTGGTGCTTCGGCAGTGATCGCTTCTAGCAGAACAGAAGTTGGTTTAAGAGGCACAAAAAAAAAAAAAACAAGAGTGTGATGATGAAATAACTAGCTGTATTTTCGTTCCAAGCCTGCACAGTTTGGGGAAAAGCCATGCTTCTCCTCATGTTCCATTCTGACAGTATTTCTTTTTAAAAGCCCTCGCTATCTCTCTACACAGTGAAGGTGTTTGCTAGAAAGAGAAGCAGAACAGGGAAATGGATTTGTGGATTTCGGGATATTGTAAACTGTAAATTCCGACGTTAAGAGTGAGAATCCTCATGAGGGTGGAATCTAACGTTGATGTGAAGCATTCCTAGAAAACAAATTGGTATTTTTCAGAGAAACATAATAACAAATAAATAAAATGCTACCCTCTTTTGTTCTAGGTTCAGGTTTTTAACCGCCAAATGCAGAATCCTTGAGAGAAACCGGGTCGGCTGCAGGGGCAGTTGTCCATTCAATGGTCTGAGATAAAGCCAGCCACTTACTGTGACCATCATATTTCATCAAAGTCGAGGCACCCCCAAAGTGTGAACTGACCATAAAAGCCCTGAAAAATCAATCTTGCCGCTTCCAAAGGGGGAAAAAAAAAAAGGAATTGTTTTTAAAAGCTTGATAAAGAAATAGGGGGGCATTGCTATTTCTGACTACAGGCCCTCTTTTTCTCTGTGTTCCGCAAGACTGACTTTCACTCGCTGCAAAGCACATGATGCTACGCTTTTTACACCTTTTAAAAAAGGGGCCATTTTTCATCAATATCTTACAGTGGAATGCAATCTCAAATAATATAAATAACATTTGTGAAAAATCCTAAAACGGTGTGTCATCCAAAAAATGGAGGACTCTTCGGAAGATTAATTGTGCCAGCGATCACTCTGCCCCTTCTTTCATTCTGCAGCGGCGTGCTTCGGATCAATACGCAGCTCGGTGGCCAGGCTCACACAGGGTATCATCAATAATGGATGAACCTCTAGCCCTGGACACCCAGACAGAGCCTGACCTCCTGGCTTATACCAATCTCTACATAGCACCTTAGTGACACCAAAATAAAAGACAGTGGCGTACGGACGCCATCGACTGAAATCACCACCTGAGAGAAAGCATTAGGCAGTCCATTACATGCTCTCCCTCCCAGAGTCCTCAACATCCACATCATATTCTGCCCGCAACGAATTAAATCACAGTCCATTATAGTGTTGATCATAATAACACAACAACACATAGAGCCTGATGTTTTAGATTTGCCGTCGTTTGCTTTCATCTTTTGAGTGAGAAGGCATTTCTCTCGCGCGTCTGAACCAACTTATGCTCCACCACGTCTTTCTGCTGCCATGTTCTAATAACTGTCCCAATGACGGCAGTAGGAACATCAGCCCCCCCGCTTCTGAACATTGTTGCGGGGGCAATCAGAAAAAACAACAAAAACACGAAGAAACATTGATTTGTTTACGACATTGGAACGCTGAAAGGCGTCAGCAGGCTTCCTGACGTCTAACATCTAACCAGATCCACGGGTTTTACTTATATCAAGAACCTTCACGATCATACCTTTGACTCCAATGCTTTCTACCGCTCAACTTTAAATTACCGCACGGATAGAGACACACAGTGAAACACAGAGAGAGACACACACACACAGAGAGACAGAGAGAGACACACACAGATAGACAGAGACAGAGAGAGCGAGAGAGAGAGACAGACAGAGGAAGACACATAATAAGATACATAATAATCAACCATCCTTGACCATCCTATTAAATAACAATTGTCATTATAATAACAATTCTTTAGCCAAGGCCACTTTTGTGGGGAAACAATGTTAGCTTTTATCTGGCGTTAGTGTGAGGTCACTCTAATGGTTTGTCTGTTTCTCGAATGTCTATGTTTATGTGAGGGGATAGGATAGTCTAGTCGTGAGGGTTTCCATCTCTCAGCCAGAAGGTACTGCGTTCAATCCCTAATGCGTTGTCTACGAGATGCCCTAAATCCCTTCCCGCTCCTTATTGACATGTGACTGAATTTACTGTCAGTTTCAAAGCATCTGTTAAATGATTAAATGGTTACAGTTGCTTTCATTGGCTGCCGAACAGGAAGACTATAAGACATTCATCAAGTGGGTCTGGTATTCATCATTTGGTGGATGTTATAACACACTTTAACATGAATGGCTGACGGCATTTACCACATCAGGGCCAAACAATGACCACAATTCTGTTCTAAAATCAACAGATACTATCAAGTAATCACACACACACACACACACACACACACACACACACACACACACACACACACACACACACACACACACACACACACACACACACACACACACACACACACACACACACACACACACCTCTTTGCCATACTTGACATACTGCCATTGTCCTGTTGGAAGACTAATTGTATAAAACCAGTAAGACCCAATAAGGTTTTTCCCAAAATACCCTTTGGTTCTTAATATTGCAGAGCGGGATCTCTTTCTCACGTGACGTGTCAGTGCTCTGGCACTGTATCATTCCTCAGACCATAATTAGACCCCAGAAACCAGGCTGAAGAGACAATGGCCGATGCCCCAGTAGCCACTCTGCTCTGACTCCAGCCTTCTCAACCCCACACAATGAGCCTTGAGAGCAGAAAGACAGGCCAGGGTCTGCATACTGGGATACTCACTGGGCAGACTTTTTTTTATTATATAGTCTTATTCAAGCACTTTTCACAGCACACACATTTTGTTACTAATATTTAATTTTGCTTGGGCAATGTAAATGTATATTTCCTATGCAAATAAAACCCTATGAATCAGAGCGTGGGAGAGACAGAGATCGAGATAGAGATGGAGAGAGGAAAGGAAATGGGAGAGGGGAGAGAAAGAGAATAGCACTGACAGACCACAGGCTAGAACCTTCATCTGGTCTCCAGGGCAACGGCACACTACCACATTCCATCGCTCGCTAAAACACCACACACACACACACACACACACACACACACACACACACACACACACACACACCACACACACACACACACACACACACACACACACACACACACACACACACACACACACACACACACACACACACACACACACACACGGATGCTGGCAGCTAAGGCTAATAAGCCATGAGAATACGTAACCAGTCACTGCTTAAAATGTTAAGTTTAAGTAGCAAATGAATGTTGCAAAAGGTAGGTTATCAGGTAGTCTATTATTTAGTTGGCTGTAGACACGTGGACAGGCAGAAAAGACCAATAGATTTACGGACATAGACACAATCAGACAGACGGATAGCTATGCAGAAAGACAGATATCAAATAACAACGGCAATGCAGGCCACAAATAACAGTAATTATCATTGAAGAATTTGAGACTGTGTGTGTGCACGCGCGTGCGTGCGCGTGTGTGTGTGACAGAGTAAGTTGAGAGAGAGAAAGGTGTTAATCATCAAACCACTATTCATCTAGTTGGACCATGTCTTTTCCTTGTGAGACCTGATTTGTTTGTAGCAGGAGATGAGTTGTGTTTGTTTTGCAGCTAGTGCTCCCTGTCCTGTCGCTTGTCACCAGAATGCCCAAATCTCTACCAAATTTTAATCTCGCCTAACACAAATACATGTGCAGGTAAGTGAATCTCGATTGTGTGCAATAAATATTTTCTAAATAAAACCAACGACAATTTTTCAAAACTTTCCGTCAAAAGCTCCTCATGATATTCAGTTGTGAACTTTTTTACATCTTTGTCTACATCCACGCACAGAAGCGCATGCACACGCACACAGCTTTTCTCTTGTCTCTACCTTTCTGCCTACATTCTTCATGCCGTGATCCTTTTTGATTTTTATTTCATTTTTAAATCTCGTCTTTCATCCTCTTTTAATGGCAGTTCCCTTGAGGTGCTTAAAAGGTGATCCGTGCCTCTGTACGGCCTTTGTGTTTGAGAGGTGTGATATAAATACGTCTGCGGCGCATTTACATGCCGGAATTTAATGGAGGGCGGTGAACAGTCTACCCTCGTGACTCCTCCATCTTGTCTCCTTGCCACTCTAGACACTCCGTTATTCAAGTTGAGATGTCTGCCTTCAAAACAAACAACGTACCTCGTACACTCTCCTGGCCTCACAGGGAAGGGGGGCCCTTGATGCAGGTTGTGTGGGCGGGAGGGGGGGGGGGGGGTAAGGAGGCGAGATGAGGTAGGAGAGGTGCTTTATGCGTCACTTTGATTCCATTTGCTCCGATTCTGTTAGCAGAGCACTGCTCCAGATGAGGTCCTGTCTCTGTCTCACCTGCTAATGATTACGCTGGGTCTGCGGGGTCATACAGTGTGGGGGGGGGGGGGGCCTGGACCCCCATCCAAGAACCCTGAACCTGAACCCGTCTCCCAAGGCTGGGGTCCCCCAGGGACCCATATCCAATCGCTTGATCCTAGGCTGAGCAGGCTGCGCTTACAGCTTTGGAACGTCCGTTAGCCTGTAGGGCTACGGGTTAGCATCCCTTAGCATCGCTGCCGTGACTGGAATGAAGAGTGGACGACACACAAAATGGTTTGAATTCCCAATCTTAATTTTAAGAGTTGTTGAAAACTCGAGCCTGATGGTCAATGGCGTTCTGCAAGGGTGCCTTTTGACAGTTAAGAATAAATACGCCAGAAATCCACTATAAAAACGGAAAAATACAACTATAGACTGGAGGTTTTCATTGCACCGCAGAACGTGGTAACTTACTCTATATCTAATCATTGTTGGTAAATCTAGTGTAGGCTTAATAAGATCCTTTATCGTAATTTCTTATGATGCGTTTCTTTATATTTTTATTTAAAACTTGCAACGTCTGACTTTTAAAGGGTGTAAACGAATAACTTTTAGATTCTAAATGAATGGTGTGAAATATATAAATGGCTAAAGAAATGCAGGAAAGGAAAAAACAATTACGAC
>OLKM01000068.1:137818-150926 GCA_900291075.1 Melanogrammus aeglefinus
TTTGTAAAGATGTTTTGAACAAAAAGCGCTCTATAAAAAAAAGTTTGAGATTGATCCATCGTCTGTTTTGAGAAATTAACTGTGACGGGAATATAGCAGTCACGGGAAGCGGGTCCAATAAAACCACACCCCTTTTACCACTGACTTATCCTGTCTTCAAGACCAGGAACACTGAATCATCCCATAATATCCCAGCAGCTTCTATATATTCCGTCCATGCACCTTGTAGCTTCAGGGGTGTGCATGGGGGCAGAGATATTAGTCCAGGATATTTATAAGCCCTGTCTGCTCCTATGAACCTGGGTCCCCTGGCCTACTTCTTGTTACACTCTCGGTGAGAGACAGGGTAAGATGTTGGTGCCTGCCTTATCGCTTTGTCACCCAGTGTTAGCCAGTTGGCCCCAGGGGGCCTCTGAATAAGTGGTGTTCTCCGTGGACACCTCTGGCCTACCCCCGTCACACAACCCCCTAAAAACACACATCTTGGAAAGGCCCCTGCTTTACAACCAGGTGTGGTACTCCATGTTTTGTAGATACTCCTAGTCTGAAGGTATGCCTTTGTGGTGCCTCACTTGTAAGTTGCTGTGGATACGAGAGTCTGCTAAATGATATTTAAAAAGGTTGATTGTCCAATTAAAAATTGTGAAGATGTATGATGATGGATAAATCAACATAACAGGTGGTATAATCTAGTACGTGCATAGGCAGATCTACGCATCCACAATCTACAGTACAAGTGCAGTGTACATCAGTATGGGGACTGCAGAACCATCACTGAGTGAAGCAACAGAGCTTTGCTCAAGGGCAACCAGGGATGGGCAACGGGTCTTCTGTGAATCCATCCGTGTGTGTGTGTGTGTGTGTGTGTGTGTGTGTGTGTGTGTGTGTGTGTGTGTGTGTGTGTGTGTGTGTGTGTGTGTGTTTGTGTGTGTGTTCAAGACATAAGCCTGAGTCCCAGCATGGTTTTTATATCTCATCTCGGTGTGTCTCCAGTCGACGGTGGTCTCTGTAAACAGCGGAAACTCTGCAGCGAGTACACAGTGTGCACACAGAGTGTAAACACACACACACACACACACACACACACACACACACACACACACACACACACACACACACACACACACACACACACACACACACACACACACACACACACACACACACACACACACACACAGCCCTGAGACAATGTTGGCTCTGGTATTCTGAATCACTCAACCAATCTCACATTCTACACTATTCCTCTTTTAAGACTAGAACAAACCCAAAGCATATGGAGAAGGAATCAGAGGAAGATGCACTCTTAAATAATGTTGGTGACTTTAGACAAGGTATCATATAATTTGAATGACATCATAGAATAGTCATTAAAAGTATTGATATGTTTGTAATAAAAACGCAGAATATAATCAAATCGAATAATGGAATCTCAAATAACGGTGATGACATAACTTATTAAAACATGTACCAGAATAAAATATGCAATATCAAATATCGTTGGTGGCATGGCTATGCGCCCAGAAGAATAAGCATGGGCAAGGAACAAATAAAAGAAAGACAAAGCCAAACAAATGAATAAATAGCAGCTCATTGGGCCGGTGTCTTGGTTCTTTCGAGCTTTCATCACAAACAAGTTGATTAGAGTGTTCTGGTTGGAATAATAAGCAGCACGGCACTCGTATCAGGGGTAGATATGTACACCAGGTGTGGCCTGCTGCAGGTGAAACTACAATCCTATTCATAACAGTGCGACTTGGGCACACTCAGTACCGGGGGATTGGATCTTATCAAAACACCAGATCCCCCTGGCATACTGGCACGACAAACGGATCGAGGGAGGGGCAGGAATATGTTAATGTGATGAAGATACGTCAATGTGATTCTGTTCACACACTGTCTACTCAAGGTTTCTACTCCTAAGAAATCACTGCACTCATGTTCTATTTTCCTACATAAGCTTTGTGTTTTTCATGTTAGGAAGCTCCTGCAGTCCTAACCATGCTTGGAAGGAGGAATCCCTCTTCTTTCGGACTGTTATTAAGGGTTATACAAATAATTAACTTGATATGGTGGCAGGATGCTTGTGCTTTGAAATGTTATTGTTTTGTTATTGTTTATATTTGGCATGCCGGCAGGAGATTGGCTCTGGCGCTTGGCTTCACCCTCCGCTGGCTCCGTCCCTCTCACAGAAAACACAAAAAAATACACAGGCTGACCATTCTCATGGTGAGTGTGTGTGACGTATGATGAGGTGTGTGTTTTTGTATCTTGAACGAGGCAGGGAGCCGGAAAGAGATCAAAATAAAACCCTGAATCGCCAAAGCGAGTTTACACGTGTGGATTTCAGCTCAGAAATGGAAGAAGGAGTCAGACGTATTGAGCAGACAGGGCTTTAAACGGCATTGGGTCGTTGATCTGGCAGTGGTTTGCGGATGGCAAGGGAAGATGTTGAACGAACATAAAGGACCTGGAAGTTAGCTGTGCTTATGTGTACTGTGCTGGACATGAAATGAAGGTACAGGTAGGAATAAGGCAGTACAGACATGTTTTTAGGAGCAGTTTGGGGTTAGGCAGTACTGAGACATGTTTTTAGGAGCAGTTAGGGGTTAGAAAGTACAGAGACAGGGCATTAATAAGCAGATAGGGATTAGTACATCTGTGAACAACGGTGGTCAATTTAATAGGACCTTTAGTTTTAAACTATGAACTATCATTTCAAAGTTAAAATAATGTTTTTATACAATGTATACATCTATTAAGGAACCTCATCACCTGATACAAATTCTACACAATGGAACTTCAAGGAGCAGTTTTCAATTTGGTATCAGTGCCCTGTACTACGAACCTCGATTAGCGGGTTAGCAAGGTATGTTGCGCTCAAAGCCTGGGTTAGCTGGGACACGAAAGTCGATCTCTTTTAGAGCTCCCCGCTGTATCACCATGGTGACTTATGCTCTCAACCAAACCTGGCTCGGGAACAGGTTTTCAGCTAAGTCTATAGAGTCAGATTGGCGTGCGCGGCTTCCTTGCCCCTCTTTTCACAATGGTTTCACCATTTCTAGGTGTTCCCGTGGACCTCGGAGCCCGTATCGTACAGAGGTCTCTCCGACAGAGCCTCTTTCGGGAACAACCCCTTGGCATTGCCTGAGAATATTCTTTATGAGAGACACAGGTTCTTATCAGAGGGTATTCTCTATTTGATGGTCCTCGTTGGACCTTATGTAGACAACACTTACTGTTGCGCATTGTATCCTCTGTTGCGTCAGTCTTGAATTTCTGCGTGCGGGGTTCGTCTCCCAAGTGACATGCATTTATGTGATTAAAAAGTCCCAATCCTCATGCATATGGAATACTTATTCACCAAAGGTTATGGAATTATATTTTTGTGCTTATTTCAAACTTGAATCCATATCCTCAAGGCGGTGCTGGCACCAAATCTATGGGGGTAGAAGGCATGATGATAGACCGGCGAGATTTGAACCCCGGTCGCTGGCGTTCGGGTCTCCTACTAATCCACTGCGCCACCGCCACTACCTCTCAGAGGTTGAAACATATGCCATAGGGCCTACATTTCTTACATAGGGTGTATTTAAAGAGAATTATAGAATAAGGCAGGTTGGATGTTGCTTATGCATTTTGAAATCATCAACACTCTATTGGGATTAATGGCGAACAATTCTGCATTTGGCATAGTTATTTTATAGACAATATGCCGGATCTTTTCACCAAATACACATTTACAGTATCGGCTCTTTTTTGCCAGCACACCTCCCTAGCCTTATCATGTGCAACTGTGTTGCCCCGAGCTGTTATCTGATTTTTGAACTCCACATATGGAGGTCATTAAGACTATCTGTTCCTCTTGAGTGAAATAGACTGCCCTTCATCTGTCCAATTTGTAAAGGTGAGTAAGATGACGCGATAAAACGCCCCTTTCACGTGAACGCGCATTGAACCTAAAGCGGAAAACCTGGCTCGACTAATCGAATCCTAAGTGAACTTCGTAGTAGCCTACCATTTAACTCTTGTTCGCGAGTTGCGTCTTTGGCTTTCCCAAGAAAGCCTGGGTATGTTCGGCGAGGTTCGTAGTATAGGCACAGGTACAGATTGCCTACACAGGTAGTGGACGAGAGGGGTCAAACCCAGAGACTATGAGCTGGGAGGCGAACACCACCAGGCTATACTGTCCCGTGTCCCCATTTCCACAGGCTCAACCAAAGACAACACAATAATGCCAAGTTATTATAAGTCATGTTCATTTGCACATTATGCTTCCCTGACAGAATGAGGTTAGGCTACGCTTTGGAAGAACAAATTCCTTTTTAAAAACATCTCTCCATTCTAATGGCGTTTAAAGGCCTGAAATTGCCTTCTTGAAAGGAAATAAATAACACAATTTGTGCTACAGAATATAACCATGAAATCACACTGTGATGAGTGTGTGTGAATATTTATTTATGCTAATGTTGCATTTAGCACCGCACACTGTTTAGCTAACCAATCGCTAAGCATGGCGTCTGCGCAGGGTAACCCAGACACCCACTGGGGAAAAGTGGATTCGGTACGAAGTAATGGCACCCAATCTCAAGTAGATTGCTTCAACACTTCCCTCACTTTAAATGAACACATTAATTTAGTTAATGAATTGATGGTGAATGGATGAACAGAAATGGTGGCCAGATGGAGCAATTATTGGATAAATGGATGAATGAACTAAATGGGAAGATAGAAGAATCAATGAACATATTACTAAATGAATGGATGGATTTCATCCTTACTGTGTCTGGTGATTCATTTACAAGGGCCCTGGTCGGCCAGTGAGTGTGCGTTTTTGATTGACAGGCGATAGGTGCAGTGTGGTGGTGTTACTGAAGCAGTTGTCAACGCTGGAGACAAATGAGACCCAGCGAAGCGTCACGATCCATCTCCTTAATAACTCCACGACACACTGCTGACAAACACTGAGACAGAAAAATCTGAGGAACTACTGAACTGTAGATACATCTGTACCGCTCTGGAATAATTTGACCCCATTCCTGAATGTTTGCATAGGATTCATGAAAAACAAGGAAATGTATTTATCTTGCAGAATGAGTTGAGACTTTACAAATATTAAGAAAAAGGCTGCATTTAGTAATCATACGATTATTATTGTTTTGGTCACTTTACATCATAAATTAGGCACAGTCTATCTATCCTTAAATAACTAAGGTGAAATCCTTCCTGGTATTGACTAGTATAAAAACCCATGAAGATAAATATTAACTCCCGATGACTTATTAGGTCTATAGGAATGTAGGCCTAGGCTGCTGAAAGGCTGAACCACGTTATCCAAGTTCTCTCATTCCTAAAATTTGGCTAAAAACCACAAATTGTGGTGCGAGTGTGTATGTTTACTCTGAATGAGGCTGGACTTAATAAACATATAGAACGCAGTCCGTGTGTTTCGGAGACTGATCGAGGAGACGTGATAGCGGTCGGATCAGGTAGGCCTACAGCCCAGCCCACTGATCCGATCGGCTGGGGATCGTCATGCCTGCAGGGTGTTTGTTCCATCTCCACTTCAAAAAGATGAGACTGATTTCACGGATCCATCAGAAAATGCGAAAAACCTAAAACTCTTCTATTCTTTAGCTCGACTGGGTGGCTTGCACAATGCACCATTGTGTGTATTTTGTGTGTTAGGCAGCGTGATTTGTCTGCTCTGCTTGTCAATTCATTACAATAATAAAAAAGTTTATCAACTTAACCAAACTTTTCATTAATGGCAATTGCTGTTTCTGGTAGAACAGGTCTGAGATCAGCTACTCACTCTTAAACGCCGTGATCAGCATATTCCCATCTTTGATCAGATCTTTGATGAACTTATTCGTCCTCTCCAACTCGAATTCATGGCATTTCAGGCGCTCTCTGAAATCCGGACTATCCAGGAAAGAATCACTGAATTCCAGAGTAGGGAGTCCCATCTCACTGGGTCGGTTTAGACGAGGGTTAAACACGGCGGGTCTGTGTGTGAACCGTGTCTGCTCTCATCACGGACTGCGGGTGCGATACCAGCCCCCGAAATATCTTTGTCAAAGTTTGGTTTACTTTTGTGAAACAGTCCTTTTCCTCTCACTTCCGCCTTGCGTTCATCTCCCTCTGCGCCGGCGGACCCCGTGTGACTCCTGCTGGTTAGACGACTGCTGAGTTTAATTATTGGATCAGTTTAAAAAAGGACCCGACCCCCAAAGACTACTTTCAACGTTGATCTGCAAACCTCCATGGGTTTTTGTTTGTAAGATGTTTGTTTTTTTGTTTGTGTTCAAAAACACCGTATTCAATTATTTAATTTCCTGATAATAAAAAAATAAATCTATATTAGGCTACCTCATACTAATAGGCCTACCGCTACTTAGTATGCCTGTGTAGCATATGGGTAAGTAGGCCTATTCAGTATTCAAACTTAACAAAGGAATACACAAGGAAAACAAGATAACAAATAGGCCTACAAGTAAAAGGTTAGGGGAAATTAAGATATTCCAATTTTGTATAAAAAGAAATTACAGGAATGTAAGCATTGCATCGCCACAAGTGAGTGCTGCTCTTTTTTCTCTCTATGCCTACGTGACGACAAAGAAGTTTCATCTTTAATTTCCGAGCTCGTTATCTCCGCATCCTCATCCACTGTGTGTTAGTCCATCACTCGATGTTTGCAACCTCATTCAGAAACCTGGCCATGGGTTGAAACTGTGTTGGGTTAGTTCTGGAATTAAACATCTTTGTTTGAAGCAATTGACACACGAGAATCCCAGCAGCAGTGCTCTTGTGTATTGAGTTATTTATAACCCGTTTTACAGACTGCTTCTTCTGATTATGATTATCATCCGCACTTGTCTTTTATGATAATCACAACAAGTGATGATACCATTTAAAAAGTCACGACACATATGTTGCATGTTAAATATGTTCTGCGTTACATTGTACCAGCAGAGGAGGAACCATACATCTTAATTAATACCTTGTTAAATAGGTCGTTAGGTTGAAGCTTGTGACAGAGTATGATGGTGCGGCTTGCCAACACGTGAATGATGACGATCCGGTGGGTTTGAGAAGGGGCTGCTTAAACATAAACAACAAGCAACTATGCTGCAAATGTAATAATGCTAGACCTGCTAGATGCCCGCCTCAACTATTTCTCAGGTCTTGCACACAGTGGGCCTATGACGATAATATTCAGGTCAACGAGGTGTTTAAATAAATTCATCTGGTTTACTATACAGACTCATACCATGGGTTTCTTCGTGGCTCTTAAACAGTGCAAGCGTCAACATCCTGTTTCTCACAAACTCAGTGTCCAATCAGATCAGAGCATACTTTTTTAAGGATAGTAACGTAGCATTATGTATTTATTATGAATAACACATATTCAGTATGGGATACATGAGTAGTACACTGTTAAAGAGGAACAAACTGTATATCCTCAGCCTTTTTCCACACCTGACTTTGTCTTATAGTTTTTGTAAGAACATATTTTAATTGACTACATCTCTTAGCTGTTTATATTTTGCTCGACAATGTGTTATGTTGGCTTTAAAGTGTGTTTTATCTTTGGCTGCCCAGGGATCTCCAGATATATTAGATTTGTGGTTTTAATACGGCTCAACGTGACGTGAGGCCGTGCACGGGTCCGAACAAATAACAGAAATTAATAATTACAGGCAGGGTCATCCCTACTGGAATAAGACCATCGTCAAATAAAGTTTTACAGGGGAAAACTTGTAAAACTTCGTCTGTTTAATGCTCAAGAGGAAGCAATATTCAGCTCATTAGCCAAGCAGTTAACATCTAAATACCTTTAATAACTTATGTAGATATTTAGAGCAATTTAAATGATTTTCATTTAAATAATTTACATTCTCTGTGCTTTATGAAAATGGAGGATCTAGTTTGTTTTTATGTTTCTGCACCTTGTGAGCTCCTGAGGCATCTGGGGAGTCATCAATCGTAGTCGTAATGGAGGGGAACATCTCCTGTTTGCTGAGGGAGACTAGACTTTTAGCTTTAAGTATGATACGGGGTGAGGCTGAGCTGAAAGGCTTTCCTTTGTGAAGCAGTGTAGACAGTTAACGTTGAGCATGAATACATATACATATATATTTATATTATAATATGGAACAAATTGAGTTGTAATTATTTTTGTTTTGTAAGTATGCCAAAGAAACATCTAAATCAAAGTCCCCTTGTAGTGTTTACCCCTTCATCCACAGCCAACCACTACATTTCTTTCCTCAAAACTATTTTTATAGGCCTTCTTATCATGTAGCATAATATCTTAATGCTCTAGTGGCTCAGACATTCAAAATGCAAGAACTTGTATTCCTGGTCTTAACATTATCGACCAGCCACAATACACAAACTAAAAGTTCAACAAATTCAACTCGTATTCAAATCAGCAGAGACGAGTCACAAAAATGAAAAACAACATTTCTTGACAACGCATTTGGGGATTAGACACCATCACATTACTCTTCATGGGGACGGTATCCCGGGCTGCCTGAAGATGAATCCCCCTCCGCTGTCTAGACGCTTGTGCTGGTGACTATGGAAGGAATTCTCTGGCCCCGGAGGGTGCCATCTTCTCCTCCGTAGAGAGGCGGAGCTTAATCTCAGGGCTGTAGGGGATGGAGGAGAATGAAAACAACAGAGACAAGCGGGAATGAGAGATGAATAGACACACTGGTCGTTGGCGCAAAATCCTACTCCTGTTTAATGCATGAGGCCAAGATTGGATGAGAGATGAAGCAGAGGGGCCTGAGATGACAGCGTTGGAATTAAGAACCCGGGCATAGGTCGCTGAGAAAAAAGAACGGGAATGTCTTCTTCCAGACGGGGCTGAAGCTAGCTAGTGTATGTATTTTATGTTGTTGTCATTTTTGTTTTGAGTGTATAATAATGCATAATCTAACTCTACCAGTACTCCCTGGAACAGGCTCACACACTGCCCCCTCTGAGGTACATGGTTGGAGCCCTGCAACACTGACCCAGAATGCACTGCTGGAGCTAATTTAAGCTCAGTCGGTGAAGCAGGGAGGCTGGATAGAGTCGACAGGTGATCTTAAGCCAACCCGTGGCATCCGAACACAAACACAGCTCCGAGTGGGACAGCTGTGGTTTGGACTGTGTCATGTAAGGGAGAGTGATTCTGGGGCACAACAAGTCCGTGTTCAGAGGTGTCCTTTCAGCTTGCACACGAACGTTGGATGTTGTCGTGTTAGTCACGGAAGCACCGGGTTGTCGCGCAAAGCGCCTGCCTGTTAAATACCACGCACGCAGTGGAAGGGAAGAACACAGACATCCGTAAACAGATATTCAAACATGGTCATGTGCACACAAAGAAATAGTTAACTAAACTAAAGAAATACATGAGTGTGCGATCACACGCACACACATATCCACACACACACGCACACACACAATCCATACACATTCCACCTTCATATTCACACACATACACACATTCACATGCACTCATATCAGAGAAACACATTCCCACACTAAAACAAGCGTGTGTCTATGTACACACATGTGCAATGACCAAAAAAAACAAGTTAC
The DNA here is from genome assembly GCA_900291075.1 of Melanogrammus aeglefinus. Taxonomy (NCBI): domain Eukaryota; kingdom Metazoa; phylum Chordata; class Actinopteri; order Gadiformes; family Gadidae; genus Melanogrammus; species Melanogrammus aeglefinus. The sequence continues at coordinate 147,416 of OLKM01000068.1, forward strand.
ACACTCACAGATGACTGACTGCACAGAGGCTAAGTGAGTGAGACATCTTTCACTTACTGTGGGTGTTGGAAGAGCGGGGAGACATGGAGCTCCCATCGCTGCACTCCTCCTCTCTCTCCTCCCCAGTCCACGGCTGCTCCTGACTGGGATAAACAGACCTGCTCCGCTCTGGCGGTACCGGAGCACTAGGTCAACTGGCAAACGGGCTCAGGTTTCACAGCTGGATCTCATAGATATTGACAAGCTGCCTGCTGCTCCTGACTGGGATAAACAGACCTGCTCTGCTCTGGCGGTACCGGAGCACTAGGTCAACTGGCAAACGGGCTCAGGTTTCACAGCTGGATCTCATAGATATTGACAAGCTGCCTAATATATATAGAGAGAGAGAGAGAGAGAGAGAGAGAGAGAGAGAGAGAGAGAGAGAGAGAGAGAGAGAGAGAGAGAGAGAGAGTAGAGAGATAGAGAGAGTAGAGAGAGTAGAGAGAGTAGAGAGAGGAGAGAGAGAGAGAGAGGAGATAGATAGAGATATGTCAGATTGAGAGAGAGAGAGAGAGAGAGAGAGAGAGAGAGAGAGAGAGAGAGAGAGAGAGAGAGAGAGAGAGAGAGAGAGAGAGAGAGAGAGATCGCTGAGCGGTTGGATATCAGTAATTACGGATTAGCTTTGCAGTCTGTTTTTCTTTTTTTGTCAGTGATAATAAGGTTTTAAGTGTGTTTTAATCTGTATGGGGATGCATCAGTGTTTGTGTGTGGGTGGTGTGCTAGAGAGCTATGTAGTATTGTGTGCGTTGTGTAAGAGGTGTGTGTGTGCGTGGCTCAGAGAGGTTTGTGTATCAGAGAGGAGTGTGTATTAGTGTGGGTGTTTGTGTATTTGTGTTTGTCTTAATGTGTGCATTAGAGAGGTGTGTATTAGGTTGTGTATCAGAGGGGTGGGTCAGTTTGTATTTGAGCGTGTATTTGTGTGTGTATCGGAGAGGGGTGTGTACCAACGTGTATTTGTGCTTGTATTTGTGTGTGTATCGGAGGTGTGTGTGTGTGTATTGGTGGTCTACTGCTCTCTTCCTGGCCCTTACCGTTACAATGTGCCCTGTTGACCTGTAAGCTGTAGCGGACACATTGGGGGCTCCCGCCACACTCCTCATTGACTAACTCTCAGTGCAGAGTGGAAGCAGCAGCGGAGCGCAGACGCGATCAGACGATAACGACATGCTCCGAGCTGAAGGGCAGCAAGATGGCCGACACCACGCCACCCTTATATGGTGAGTGAAGGTGTCGGGGTTGAGAATCGTTACCGTTGACATTTGTAATAACTGCTCTAGCCTGAGACCGGTGCCAGCCTTCAACAGCCAGTGTCTGTACCGCGTTGGCCGCAGCAATCCCTCTGGGAAATATAGCAGGATGTATATCGATCAACGGTAGAAAGGCTACATTCCAAGTGTCAGTCGTGTTACAATTTCACAGCGCGTTTGTCTGCGTGTGGAAAGAATACAGGTAGGCCTATTATTCACATGATCATTTGATCGATAGGTCCTTACTTGGCCTATTTAATACTACAAATTACAGAGTCGCTCGCTTTGCAGGCAATTAGCAAACTAAAAATACTCATCACATTGACCTAAATTATAAAGCAAATCAATCAAGGACACCACTTTAACTGTGTCTACACTCAACGACCCTCTATGTTGTCATAGAAACCAAAAAATTATCTTACAGTCTTAATCCAGATATTTCTGTAAAAAAAAGTTGTTTTCTTTTCAGTGGAGGAGGCTGTCATGTTTGCAGTGGGTAGACCTACCTAGGGTGCGCGACTGAATTTCCCTAATGTGAAGAGATAGCCACTTAAATGTAATTCACAATCGTCATAATTAATACTGCGTAAACAGAAAATGACACAATAGCGACCCTTGATTATGTAATTTTTGGCCGGTTCCTACGGCGTATCCAGTGGTTTAAGTTATTTTTTTTCACCAAGGCCGACTTCAAATGAGGTCGTCTAGCCCCGTCAGTCCGGAGCTGTAGATAACGTGCTTTTTCCTTGTTATGCCAATTGGCTGTAAGTGACAGGAGCCCTTACCGCAATTAGTATGCTACTAATTGCTCACTGCACAGCGCCGCCCAAGCCGTGCTCGCTCATCTTTATTTGCCTCCACCGCTGATGGTAATTGCCCAATTTCCGGTGGCAGGCTTTACAGCGGCCGGTCGGTACCGTGTAGTGAGCCTGATGAGGTCTGCTCTCCTGGATCAGGATGAACGACCCTCATTTAGCAGGTGGTTGTGGGTTTAATTCCCCTCCTCTCCAATCAGACCACGTTATCCCCCATCAAACCCGCACCCTCACCAGCGCTGGCGACATGTCCGTCCCTGCAATGCGAGGGACAGACGCCCCTCTCTCTCTCTGTCTTGATGACTTCATGGTCCGGTTTCGGGATTAGATGTGTCCTGGTGTGTGTTCGCCTGCTGGTTAGCGCTGCTGCTGCTATGTGTGCGTTCACTGTGGTTGTGGGTGAGGCTACTTGAGCTCCAGCTCAGGCTAGCACGCATCTTTGTGTTTTTTGCTATGGTTACAATTCCATGAACTGTCAATATGGCACCGACATTCATCCAATTACTAATTAGCAGGTGCTCTATCCAGAGTAACTTTCAGTGTATTTTGATACACGTCCTTAAGGATTAGGTAGGGGTTAAGGCCTCTTGCTCCACGATGCCTGCAGGCCTGAGGACAACGGAGATCAAACCAAGTGGACTTCTAGCCACTACAACATAATCTACCCCCCCCCCCCCGATCTTTGGAAGGAAGGAATCGATGTGTTCCCTTCTCAACGTTTCCTCCTGCTCCCACCGGGAGGTTTAGGTGAGTCTCCGGCCCCCAAAGGCGGGCTTCTTATACAAGGCCTTGGAGCCCTTGAGAAGTAGCTGTGATGAATGGCTCTACAGCTAAACTTAACTCGACACTAGAACTGCAATTGAGATACCGAGACATTATCTCCACACACCTTATATAACTCTGAAACCTTGAAGGGCTGCCGCACTTTATCCAATAACACTCCAGCACAGCCCAACACCTAAGATCTGCTCAGAGGAGCCAAATGAGGGGTCTCTCTCTCTCTCTCTCTCTCTCTCTCTCTCTCTGACCTTGTTGACCTCTGTGAGGCCATACTGGATTCTCTCTTCTCTCTCTCTCTCTCTCGCGATCTCTCTCTCTCTCTCTCTCTCTCTCTCTCTCTCTCTCTCTCTCTCTCTCTCTCTCTCTCTCTCTCTCTCAAAGACTGCCCCAACTGCCTCCTTCAGCCCGCCCTAATTCATCACCTTGACTTCATGTACCTGGGGTCCTTCAGAATCCAGTATGGCCTCACAGAGGTCAACAAGGTCAGAGAGAGAGAGAGAGAGAGAGAGAGAGAGAGAGACCCCTCATTTGGCTCCTCTGAGCAGATCTTAGGTGTTGGGCTGTGCTGGAGTGTTATTGGATAAAGTGCGGCAGCCCTTCAAGGTTTCAGAGTTATATAAGGTGTGTGGA
>OLKM01000068.1:150984-225984 GCA_900291075.1 Melanogrammus aeglefinus
GAGAGCAGAGAGAGAGAGAGAGGAGAGAGAGAGAGAGAGAGAGAGAGAGCAGAGAGACGAGAGAGAGAGAGAGAGAGAAGAGAGAGAGAGATACAGAGATACAGAGGAAGAGATAGACAGAGAGACAGAAGAGGAACAGAGAGAGAGAGAGAGAGAGAGAGAGAGAGAGAGAGAGAGAGAGAGCAGAGAGAGAGAGAGAGAGAGAGAGAGAGAGAGAGAGAGAGAGAGACCGACCTCTGAGCTCAATGTAGGTCTGAATTCAGGAGTCTGAATCAAACAAAAAAGAAAGAACATTGAAATAAAGAAGGGAGAGAGATAAAAAAAATAGACCAATGGGAAGAAAGATAGAAAGAAAGAAAGAAATGAAGTAAAGAATGAACAAGAAAGATAATGATGATGGAATCTGAAAGAAAAGATTCAGATAGATAGAACATGTCAAAGAGAGAAAGAAGGAAAGAATAGCTAGAAGGGACACTATGCTGGAGACCACCTAAAGCTCTCTACTTGGGGCTTCTCTTCTTACATTTAAGTGTGACGCCACTGGCTCGTCAAGCAACGCCATCTCTCTTTTGATCCTGAATTCCTCAGGAGTTTAAGAGCAGCCTTTGATTCGACTTCGACTCAAAGTGGGTTTCACCGCTAATGGGCAGACGACTGAAAACCACCCATTGCCCTTCACGCTCTGTGTGTTCGCTATCTCTTGAGGCAAAGAAAGCCGTAGTCCTCCCGTTTCGCCCTCCTCACCTCCTCCAGCAATCAGGACACTCGCTGACATGATTAAGGTTGTGTAGCGTGTTATCTTCGGCATGCAACAGACCACTTATGCCGATGTTGTAGAAACACCATTTTTGTTCGACGGCCCCCTTGTTGTCGACGTCCTGCCTGAACATGTGACTGACAGGGCATCACAAGCAGGGCCGCTGCTGGTCGTTTCGGTTCCCTACGCGAGCGAGGGGGGGGGGGGGAGAGCCTCTTTTTATATTAGGTAAGGACATCTAATTTGCCGAAATTGAGTGATAGAATTATACAATTAACAAAAAACAACGGTGGGCCTCTTCATTACTAATTTACTTTTTTTTAATTCAATAATGTAATCTTTATTTTTTTTGTTCTTTTTTGTTTTTTTTACAAACCTTAATTTTTGGTGCCCCCCCCCCCCCAGGTACTTGGTGCCCTACGCACTCTGTGTACTCTGCGTATAGGGAGCGGCGGACCTGATCACAAGTGAACGTCCTTCCTGGAGCAGCACATACTGCTCCGGAACATCCCAGATTACAGAAGGCTACCGTTTCAAAGGGCATCACATTTGATGGGTAATACTTGTAGTCTTCACAGTGTTGCCCTCTCAGGCGGAAAGGGTGAAGGACCAACAGAAAAGAAGACAAGATACTGAAGTCTGGACTTAAAAGTCGAATACCCCATGAATGTTGGACTCTGCATCTATGAATAGCCTAATAGGCCTATATATTGCCATGACATCAGACAAGCCAACTAATAACACAGTATGATAATGGCCATCGCCTTCATGACTGAAAGTAAATAAACCCTCTCGTTTTTTTATTTCTCATCAAATATGATCAGAGCGGACTCTAGGCCTACATAAATGTAATTTGTGTAATACAATCCATATCCAGCCATCTGTTTTCTTAGCGTCTCAAAACCTGGGCCGTGTGTTTTAAAAACCTGCAGCTAAGGTACGTTACGTAGGCCCTATGTAAATAACTCACTACATATTCATCACATGAAGTATGCGGTATAATAAATCAACGGTTACTTCAAATCCCAGGCCAAGTTATCTGGGTCTTTTCCAAGGGGCCGTTTCACTGATAATCGCTTTAATGCCCCCTCAGGGGAAGTTTGTTCTTCATTACAAACGGCGGTAAAGAAACGTGCTATTCAGCTGGTATTTGCTATTTTCCAGCCCAACCAACCAAAGCGACCAATTTATCATTATCTGGACGGTAGATAATATCCTGAAAGATGACGGAGAGGCGCAGGTAACGAAGCGCCGTAGATAATTTATTAGAACGTTTCATAGGAGCGCCATCTGGGGACTCGTAGACTCCGCCTTCTCCCAGAAGACACCAGCCGGCAGGGTTTCATTCCCGGAGTGTGTCTATGCGGTGGTTCCCCCCTCCGACTTCACGGCCTTCAGAATGCGTCTTCATCACTGCACCAAAAAAGAGCCGCTCACACTTTATCGTTCCAACTTTGAACCCGTCTCGTTTCACGGCTCCGCCAGTTTTCACTCTGAAGCTTGGAACAGATTTAGCGTTCCGCTGGTTCCAAGCCATGCATTTTGTGTTTTATTTTCTTAACGATTGAGATTTTGGACAAGGTTCACGTTAATATTGCAAAAAACCGCCCCAACATGCATTCTGTTGGGGCTCAAAACTTCATCCATCGTCATTCAACATTCATCCAAGCACTGTATTTTCTAATAAATAAAACATTTGACCACAGATATGTTAAATCTATTTCATATTTTGCCTTCAAATAATTACTGCAAACACAGCCTAGGAAAATAAAAAAATACACATAGGCCCTACAATGTCTAAAGGTGGTTTTCACCTCAAATCTTTCCATTGTTAAGGAAGATAAATGTGTTTTTGTTACCTTGGCCGTCTCTTTATCAACCTCGCCGCCATTCCCCGACCGCTGGTCCGTGTCCATTTCAAAAAGGAGAAGGGCATCCATTTCTGTTTTCATAACGTTCTCCATCATTACCTTTTCTCACGGTCACCACATTGCTAACTTAGATTGCTGTGAAATCTCCTTCTAGTTTTCCTTCTCGTGGTGTGTGCGTGTATGTGTGTACGTTTTATGCATGCTTTCATGTACGTGCGTGTGCGTGTGTGTGTGTGTGTGTGTGTGTGTGTGTGTGAGCACATTCTCTTTCTTACATGCAGTACTTCTTACTTGCAGTACTTCTTACTTGGGGTACTTCTGACGGGTATTAATTCATACTTGCAGCTCTGCTTACACAGTATTTTCTTCTAGTAATGTACTTTGTTTTTCAGGTAGTATGTTGCTCCGACCATCAAACAACCTTATCTGAAGCACACCAGCCAGTGAACACCAGATCCGAAAAAATTATAAACTATATTATGGCAAAAAAAGTTTCATTGGTTCAATATAATTGTCATTGAATCTTGGAAGTTGCTTTACAAACAAATGTCTGATTATTATTATTACATATAAATGTCTCTCTATTCAACGATCGGTGACTTTCATTAATCTCAGACCATGTCAGACTGCTGTTGCGTTTCGCCCCACAAAAAAACATGATTTCTATTATAAAACAACAGAGCCAATATCCAACTTTTAATTTGAAAGGACGTGGATTACATGCCTTCATCGGGTTGACTGATAAAATCTTTGTTCACAATTTGTTTAGCTCTCAAACTGTTGAAAGAACTAATTAAGAAAATAAAGTATTTGTGTTCTTTAGAAATGAGAAAAAATTACTTAAATTACGCTTCATTGTGTGCTTAGAGAATGTGCACTTCTTTGAGTGTGTGTGCAGTCTTTCAGGCAAGACGTGGAAATAGCTTGTATTGCTGTCAAAACAACCCATGGTTTTATAGAATGTATTTGTGAGGTGAGAACAAAAGAAAACGCAATAGGAAAATTATGAGAAGAAATTATCTGGTCTGGGGGAAGAAATGAACACAGGAATATGAGGCCATAATCCCAAATCATTATGGTGTAAAATTGGAGGCAATTGAAGCCTGACAGCGTGTCTAGGCTGATTATATTTGGTATTTAGTTGTCACCTTGTGGCTTTTGTATCCCTTCGGAGCCCAAAGTCGGAAATCCCCTAGAACACCGCCACAAATCCACAACAACACAATCTTCCACCACTAACCCTTACAACAACCACGACAATACCAGACCACCACCAAAAATCAAAACTATTCCTATCAGCACAACAGCACAACAGCACACAGCCGTCCACACAATACAACATCACACCATCACACAATTACCTATAAGCACCGCCCACAAACAACCAATTCAACGACAACCAGAACAAGATCAACAAGAGTGAACTACAACAATGATGGCAACAAGGTTAACTTATATGGGAAAAAAAATAAAAAATTGAGCTTACGAAATGGGTCCTGCATGTTTCAGGTATTACATGTTTTCATTATAGACTCTGTTAGGCCGAGAATTTTTTTTCCCAGCAAGCATGTCTGAATAGTCTTTACTTTCTGCAAATTAGGGTTCTTCTTTACCCCTGATATAAATGTGTGTTATGAGCAATCAGCTATAAATTGTAAATCACCCAAAAAATACCAAATAAATTCAGGCGTTAATTAATTCTGCTATTGGGTTATTTTCGTGACATCCAACTGCCCAAGACACATGTCAATGGCAGGTATAAAGGGGTGCTTTCGTGACACAGAATCCTGGACACCATACAGTGTGGAGCTACATCACAACTACCCACTAACCACTCTGATTGTTCCTGAAGACAACCCTGAGCACTGCCCAGCCAGCAGATTGCCCCTGATGTGCACACCCATCTCTATTGCGTGGCCGCGGCTGCACATGAAGAGCTCTCTAGACAACGGCTCGATAATCCAAGGTCAGGGCATTTAACAGACAAAGACAAAAGGCTTATCTAAACACTTTTCTCTTGCGTCCCAGCAGCAGTCATGTCGGTCAGGCCCGATGAGTGGCAGCATCCATTTAAAGATTTATGCTAATGACAGCCGCGGTTACGGTTGACCCAGACCTGCCCTGATCGGCCGACAGAGTGTGTACACTAGTAGACGCCTGAAATCAGAGGTGAATGTATATTATCATTATATATTTTGACATTATATAGCATGACAATGACGAACGATAATAAGGATGATGATTATTTAGCAATGGCAATTTTTTGTCCTTTTTCTTGTCCTTTTGTCCTGTATGATAGTAGTCACTTATAATGGCATTATTATATTAAATGCTTGACTGTTGGGATCTGTACTTATGCCTAAATTGCAGTCAACTGAAAAGTGGACTCGGGTATTCAAGAGTGTGTACTTTGTGTAATCATTGGTGTGTACCGTGTACTCAACAGTTTGTACTCTGCGTACTCAAGCGTGTGTACTCAGTTGTTTTCTCAGTAAACAGCAAGAGACTAGAGAATCTACCATCGCGTTTTCAAGAAGGATCAAAGATACTATAGCTCCAGCAAATCAAACAGAATATGTCAGCTATCGTTTTCATCTTAAAAAATGGACCATAAAAACTTGCATGTAATACTCTGTGGTTCCTACCTACCCCAAGATAATCGTGGGCCCTAAGTGTCAGATAATAGCAGAGGATACAAATGGAAGATGGCATTACAGCAGAGGCACTAGCAGTAATGGAGTTCAATGAGTAGCCTGAAGGTAGTAAACATCCCAACAAGGTGCTGTATACTCTGGAAGTTCTCCAAAGGCCAGCTCCCAGCCCCAGAGTTCTGCCTCTGAAGCTCACTAGCGATTGAAGATCATTGGTGCTGACGGCTCTCATAGTTGGGTTTTCCATATGCTTGTAGTGCCTCTTCCCAGCAAACCCAGGGTCTTGCTAGTTTCTGCTCGGATTTAAAGTTTTTGGAAGGTCAGGGAAGTTGTATTTAGTTGTATTCAGTGTTGGGAAGGATACTTTTAAAATGTATCCAGTTACAGAATACATGCCCAAAAATGTTATACGCAACGTATTCCGTTACATCACTCAATCTCAGGTGTGTTGCCTATAAAATCACAGAGAGAGAGAGAGAGAGAGAGAGAGAGAGAGAGAGAGAGAGAGAGAGAGAGAGAGAGAGAGAGAGAGAGAGAGAGAGAGAGAGAGAGAGAGAGAGAGAGAAGAGAGAGAGAGAGAGAGAGAGAGAGAGAGAGAGAGAGAGAGAGAGAGAGAGAGAGAGAGAAAAAAAAGACAGACAGACAGACAGGATTGTTCAATCATTGGACAATAAAATCATTGGACACATTTTTATGTGTGTTTTCCAGCATACGTTTTATGTGGGTGTCCAAATATCCAATAGACTTTCCGTCTCCTCTTGACTCCATGATGAGCCATGACTCATTTTCACCGGACGGTCCGACAATGTGCTGTCTTGGAGTTCCTGCTAATCAAACAATAATTCCCATAATGCACGCGGCTGAGCGGGTGCCTGTTATGTCCAAAGGGGTGTATGTTTTTTAGAACTAGATCGGACCGAGGTGCGTACGCTTTCACATCTCAAGCGAACCGTATCAGAGTTCGTTTGGAAGCGAACCGAGACCAGCTGTTTAGGGTGGTCTTGGTCGGCTGATTTGGTTCTCAACGAAGTGAGGTGGTTGCATTCACACCAACGCAAACGTACCGAACCAGGGGACCAAACTTGTTTAGTGCGCACTAAATGCTGTTTGTGTGGAAGCACCAATAAACTCGTTAAACAGAAGTAATCCGTCATGTAATCTATTGATTTCAACAATGTAACTGTATTCTAAATACCAACAATTTACATTGTAACTGTAACGGAATACTATAGTTATAATTTGTATTCTAAATAGGCTACGTAACGCCGGTACATGTAGGCCTATTCCGTTACTCCCCAACACTGGTTGTATTATGTTTTACTGCGTGTTAAGAACAAACAGAATCCTATGCGGTATTCTCAGAATGTGTCGACCGCGTGGAGGTCATTCTCATCTTTGTTGTTTTTCTACCTACATTTAATTGCCACACGGGTAATATAATAAGAGCAATTGGTGAAATGGTGACACAGAGATGGGCTTTAAAGAACAGAAAGCATACCTAAACTCTAGGAATTGTGTTATGTAAATGATTATGTATACAGATCTCTTTTTCCATCTAGTCAGTATTTTCTATCATTATCTACATAACAACATCATTATTTTTCCTCGGTTTCTTCTTTCTGATATACTATATTCTATTTTCAAATAAGAAGTACATTCTATCGGTATCATTATCTCCATCACTATCTTCAGTCATTATGTTCCATCAGTCTGTATTTTCTACCCAGTGAAGAAGAGATCCTCGTACCCGGGCTCGTCAGAGTTTCTCAAGCGCTGACATAAACGCTCGACTGCCACTTTCCAGAGAGATTGAAACCCCCAGGGGGACTCTGCAGAGTTGTTTGCCTTCCGACAGAAGTGCCGCTGTCGTCTTGTACCATTGTTTGTCCGTCCACAAAGACGCCCCTTTGTGCGGAAATGCTAAACTGAGATTAGCCGCCGCGAAGAGGCTCTCCTCTCGTCTGCTCTGAGCCAATGTCGCTCGGCTGCTATGAGCTTTGTGTGTTGTGCGCGGGCCGCTGATTCAAAAACATTGGTTAGAGCGGCGCTTTCCAAAGAAAACCCAGAGGAAATCACAGAAGATCAGAGTTAAGACTACTGGAGGAACCTCGGTTAGAGACCGGCATTATATCGATTTTGTGCCAGTTCATAAAACAGTAAACATAAGCAATGGCTTTATTGATCTCTGCGGGATAAATGACCGCTTTGACGTGAAACAACTCCATGCAGAGTCCTTGCTGCCTTGTGAAAGAGCTCGGAATACTTTTTAAATGAGCCGCACTCTATCACCGTTGCCCATTTGTAGTCTGGGGAAGCTTTGAAGAAATGCTTTTGTGATTATTTTCATTTCCCACATCATCAGACTTCAGAAGGCCTTCATTAATCACATTCTCCTTTTTCTCTTGGATATTTTTTTTGTCCTACCCTAGAAATGCAGAAGCTCTCTAGTGCGGATAGGGTGCTGCTAGTTAACGACGTCCTCTCAACACAGTGGCCGGCGTTTCCAACATGGCAGTGAAGCGACTGCGCCAGGCCATTAGTGTTGCGTAAGTGACTCATCTTGTTAGCTGTGATGGGCATGCCTGCTGTGAGAAAGCTCAGACACACTCTGTTGTAATTTACTGGTAATTTAAAGTAATTTAGCTAATTTAACCGCCCTGTTCCAGACTTCTCCCCAGGCTATAACTCTTATTTGGTTTGGTAAGAACAGTGCTGCCTTGCAGTGATGTTTAACTGACTGTAAAGTACGGGGGTTGACTTTAACCTCCTGAACCAGATTCTTGTCCTGGTGGCGCCATACGTGGCGACGACCAATAGGAAGCCACGCAGCAGAGCCTCATCCATCACCATGGCAGCCATTGTCTGAAAGCTCTCCAATCAGCGACAAGCGCGACGACTTCCATTATTTTTTGCCCAAGGTCGTTCTTAATATTACATGTTTTCTACCGTAATTTGGCTTTGTGTTCTGTAAACACCATACCACTCTCCTGGAGGGAATACAGAAGTCCTCCATGGCTCTTTTTTTTTAGCAAATCCCCGGCCTGGTCCTTGGGCCGATGGGGCCACATAAGGGCCATTAATCACCAGGCCTAAGAAAACATAACGCACAGCCAGAGCTGGCGCTCTGCTGGGCCTATGAGCATAATGTTAGATTTCCTACGTACAGCTCATTAAATCCATATTGAGTTTCTCTCCAGGTGTGTGCGCTGCAAATCTGTATTCACCTCTGGTGATAAACCTCTTCTGGCTTCCAATTAAGGAAATCCATTCATGGGTGTGCTGCAATTTTAATGCAACGCCATCAAAGCAGACATGGTCAATCAAACCCGATCCGGTTTAATTCATCACAATCCCACCACCCCGACTCCAATCTGCAATCCACCTCCAATATCGATCCCCCTGGTGCAGCCAAGCGCTGGGAACGTTTGAGTCATTGCTGTTGTGGGTAGATAACAGATTTGGCACACACATATAGCCCTATATTTATGTTTATCCAACCTTCATTTAACCAGGTTGGTTTCATGGAGGTTAAACAAAGATCTGGTATTGGGGACATCAGTATCACAATCAGTGGAACTGGCAATCAGCACCTGTGCTAAGTGCTAGCCAGAGGCGCTACGGCTGCACCTGTGTTACCCAGCAGGGACATGCGCCCCAAATGCCCCGAGTCTGGAAGGCGTTGACCGGCCCTACCGTATTGACCACCAGCTTCGATCCTAGGAGGACGATCCTGAAAGTATTCATCAGGAAAGGGGCGTGGGCAGCCACACTGGGGTGATCCAGAGGGATCAAAATGTAGTCCTGAGTCCCATCTAATTGGCTGAAGGTAAGAGGAGGAGGTAATTAAATGGGTCATCAATTTGGCAGATGTTTAAGTAAAGACGATGGATGTAGTCTATCGGCTATGAATTGTAACAATGGAGCAACAGCAGCGCTCGATCTTTCGCCCCAATAGATCAGTCATGCCTTCGCTTGTCAAATCAATTAGAAATGTGATCCTAAAGCAAAGCCTCCATATTTGACAACCTGGCTGTGAGAAGACACCCCGTAATAGTTTCTTCAATATACATCCTCAGAATAATCACTCTCAATCGGGCACCTCTCACGATTGCCGTGTTTACCATTTTGTGCGTTTTTAAGATGATATATATATATAACAGTTTATTCCACACACATTTCAGCCAGATATATCCCACTGAGATCTTCCTGGTTGTGGGAGCTGAACATCTCCCAACGGAAAAGAATCAAGACATGACCGCACACACATCATATTATACCACATCTATCCTCAATTTCAATGGTCCAGTGAATAAGTGTGAAAATATCATTAAATATCTCTTTTCAGCCATCTCCCGCCACGTCATGAGGAACCCCCAGGTTTGATAGACACAGTTTTCAAAGTACCTCAAGTCCTGAACACAAACATGTAGAGTGGAACAGTGTTGTTTCCAGTGGCTGATGAAACACAACACCGGATTCAGACCTACTTCCACCACTCAAACTTTCCTCATGCAATCAGCCCAGCTGCTCTGAATTAATTCACTCATTAATTATCCTGCAGCTCTTCTCAGTCACTTATTCCCATTTTAATTCCATCACTCTGTCTACAACGACACACTTTGGAAGTTTTGGTCATGGCTGAATGATTTAAATTCAAAAGAGGACAATGTGCTATTCTGCATAACTTGTTTTATTTTTTTTGTCAAAACCCGAATCAGAGCCAATGATGTGTGAACCAGAAACAAATTCACAGATTCCCACCAGGTTAAGCTGAATGCATTCTCTACAATATGAAACATTACAAGATATTGGACGACATCAATCCTACAAAAGTGGAGGAATTGATTTGCTGAAATGAGTAAATTATCAGAACTGCTGTGAGCCCATTTCACTACCGATTGGCCAGAATTGACTCAATTGTCATCATGAAGGGTCTGGTCTTGTCACTCACTGTCATGCTAGTGTGTTTGTGTGTGTATGTGTGTGTTTGTATGTGTGTGTGCGTGTGCGCATGCGTACGTGCATGCGTGCGTGCGTGGGAGAAAGGGCTGAGGTGGCCCAATGAGTACACTTGAAATAAAGAGGAAACTATTATCAAATTAATCCCAAACCACAACATTTCAAAGCAGTCACTCAGAACATGATTCCACTTGGTGAAGACCAGGACTCTAACCCACCTCTTTTACACGTTTAGTCAATTAAAAAAGCCATCTCTAATGTTTTTAATTCTTCATTTCACTTCCCCCTCTAGTCTAGGTTTACCCGCACTGCCCCCCCCCACCACCCACCCAGTAGTCTTTAAAGTCAGTCAGCGTGACATTGTGTCGACAGGTTGGTTCCCTGTCGTGAAGCGGACCAATGGAGCAGCAAAAGGCCAAGCAATGAGCTGCGTGCTCCTTCTCCCACACACACAGGCTGTGAATAACCCCCCACCCGCATTCAACTCACCTCCACTCCCCCCATCCTCTGCACCCTCCCATCCCCTCCCCTCACACCCCCCTTCCCTGCCCTCCCCGCTTCCTCTCGTCGTCCTCGTCTCTTCTCCTCCTTTCCTCTCCTCACCTCCTCACCCCCTCCTCCTCGCCTCACCTTCCCTTCCACCCCCGTCTCCTCTTCCTCCTCTTTCCCCCTCCCTCCCCTCCCTCTCCTCCCCCTCCTCCTCCTCCTCACCCTCACCGGCCTACCTTTCCTCATCAGCCTCCCCCTCCTCTCCTCCCCTCCTTCCCCCCCCTCCTCCTCCTCCTCCTCCGCCGCTGTGGACGGTGACATCATCCAAGTAGGCAGCGGCAGCCATTGCAGCATGCTGTGGGAGCACCCTGTCCAGGAGGCGTTGGAACATGGCCCGGCTGGGTCGCTGCTCACCACAAGGGAAGCGTGATGGAGCGGTAAACCCCAGACGGAGCAGAGAAAGAGGTTTCATCTCCGGAGCTGGAGGATCTGCCAATGGCTCGAGGTTAAATCTAGTGTCGTAAAATAACACGCTCGGCCCATCTGATTTCGTCCAGATGGATATTCGAAGTTGCATCGAGGGGACGATAGTTACACTGTAGAATATTCAAATTATGAAAAAGAACAGCGCCCCCTCTGGCGAGATATTGCGGTGTATTGCCATGGACCATTCTGATTGGCTACAAGTGTGAGAGATCACAGGCCTTCATTTATACCCTGGCCGTGTGTTGCTACTACGATTGGTGAGATGTTTTAATTTGTGTGTTTGAGTGTTCAAACATAACAACTTACATTCCTGTGATTCCTGTGCTTAACAACTCACATTCCTGTCATATACATTCATATATTATATCGTCATATTTTATACATCGTCATACATTTCCTCTGTCAACAGCATCGTCTAGGCCTACTATCTTGACCCTATCTTCTGTGGTCATATTAGGCGCAGAGTGCTCAGAGTGCGTGCAGAAGCACAACCTTAAATGCCCTCCCACACATCGTTTACACTGACATTTTCAGCTCCGACAGCAAGCTAATATTTACAAAACAGAAATATTCCTAGAAACAAACAACCCAAAATGGTTGTTGCTAAACAGATGGTGTTGGCTCGCAGACTAGGAAGCTACCGTCTCGTCGTCGGGGAAGAACACACCAATTAATATGGTTCGCTGTGATCGTTCACGCTCAGGAAATTAAGGCTAAGCTACACTGCTGAGCAGCATCATTAGCCAAACAGATTCAAACAGAATTCCTAACAGGGCAGAGGACAATAACGCCCCAGTTTAATCCCGACGTTGCGAATGTTATTCACACAATGCTCCTTCCTGCGTTCATTGACACTCGCAGACTTTTGAGGATAACAGCTGAAATATGAAAACGATGCGTGGCGAAGAATGAGTGAAGTATGGACATCTGTGGCATCAAGATGGTGTTTGTTCCGGAAAGTACACGCGTGATGTACCCAACATCCAAATGGCTTGTCTGTTGTTAAGCTCAAAAATTTAAAAGCTCGACATTTGACAAAATGTACTACTAAAGTAGAGTTCACTACACGGGTTTTATGGAGCCAACTGTCAACACCCGTCTGGTCTGTGAATGAAACGGTAACGGTGCATGCATTATTTTATCCTATCGACGCAGACGGTCGGACGAGAGTCTGGGGCATCAGATGCTGTTTAAAATATTTTCATTAAGGTGGTGAGTGGGAGCTGTAAGGGTCTGACAGCCGGCCAATAAACCACTATGAGCCACGATCAGAAATACAGGCGATCAATAGCAGATCCCGATTGAGCCATCACAGTGTAAGAGGCGCACATCCTCATCGAACGCATTACCGCAGCTCCGCCTGACAACAGACAATAGCCTACATTAAATATATAAATATATATTAGTAAATAATACAGCGAATCCATTTCCATGTGAGCACTTAGGGTTATATGCTTCCCTTGTAGTGATGATCAAGAAACACCCAGGCCAAGGCACGCACACACACACACACACACACACACACACACACACACACACACACACACACACACACACACACACACACACACACACACACACACACACACACACACACACACACACACACACACACACTTTGACGCACACTCCAGTTGCCGACAGAACATTGGGCCACCCAAACTTTTACAGTTGGCCTTAGTGCTGGTTTGGACTGACCGCTGGGTGGACTGAGCGCCTGGTTGGACTAACCCCAAGGACTGACCGCCTGGTTGGACAGACTGCTGGTTTGGACTAAGCGCTGGTTTGGCCTGGATTGTCAACCAGACAATAGTTGAAACAAAAAAAAACAAAATAGGCACATTGAAGAAAAAACTACAGGGGGCTTCTATTCAAAGCTGTAGAACGCTAACAGCCCACCCCTTAAAAATTCGTAAGAAATATTTTGTAATTTGAAATGGTCACTATAAAGCTATTTCAAATTTCTAGTATGTCCAATTATCATTCCATGCTTCAAATGGACCACAATCTGAATGTTGTGAGGTTAAATGTATTTGTTTCTGAGATGCACTGAAAAGTCAGTTAATTAGATATTACAGGTTATTTGTAATATCTACAAATTTGTCATAATTTTCCATGACAACCAATCTGGCATCCGTTACGTCAACAAATAGGGGTTAGTTTACAGAATCATCCGTCTGGTGGTTTGACTGAACAGGGCAGCCTGGGACAGAGATTGGCAATTCCTGGCCTGAATTATTGTTTCAGTCTGCCCCTGGCACACACACACAGACACACACACTATACACACATAGACCACACAGACATCCCCCCCTGTGCAACCCCTGGCACACACACACACACACACGCACGGCACACGCACGCAAACATAATTGTTGGAACATCATAGAAAACTGGTTTGTGTGTCGGAAATTCTGACCCTTGCAGTTCCTTGATAAAATGCCTTACATGTCATGGAACTGGTATTTAATAATTAGAAATGAAAACTGTGAATTGAATCGTCAGTAATGGAAACTGAATTTTTCAAGGCTGTACATCATCAGAAGTAAGGGTCCAGCTTCCCGGAGTCACCACCAACCATGGTTATATCAGCTGGAAAGAATGAACAATTCATTAAAGCATATTGAGGAAAACCAAAATTAAATTAGGGGTAAGAGGGGGATAATTCTTTAGTGAATAAAAGCACTTTATGACAGGAGATTTCACATCCATTCACGTCCACACACACACACACACACACACACACACACACACACACACACACACACACACACACACACACACACACACACACACACACACACACACACACACACACACAAACTAAGCTCTCTCTCTCTCTCTCTCATCACCTGAAGGAGCAAACAGTTTATTTCCCATGCACGTGCGGCACACAAGACAAACACACACACACACACACACCACAGAGATATTGCTGGAGCCCAATCAACAGATAGAGAGCTAGAGAGAGAGAGAGAGAGAGAGAGAGAGAGAGAGAGAGAGAGAGAGAGAGAGAGAGAGAGAGAGAGAGAGAGAGAGAGAGAGAGAGAGAGAGAGAGAGAGAGAGAGAGAGAGAGAGAGAGAGAGAGAGCTGGAGAGAGCGAGAGAGAGAGTGAGGCAATAATAAATAAAAATCAACCATCCTTGTAAGGAGGGGAATATGGTATATATTAAATAACAACAATTTTACTTATAATAACAATTCTTCAGCAGAAGACTTGAGATATGGTATGTAGAAGGAGTAGAAGAGAAGATATCTGGTTGAGAGAGGGTGAGAGAGCTCGTAACAGAGACAAGGAGAGTGATAGATACAGGGAAAGTATAGCAGAGATAAACATATATATGCCATAAAAATACACTTAGCTACACTAATGCATGCACATTTAATTTAACAGCTAAGGTAAAGGAAAAATCATACTTCTGCTATCTTAGTTGTGTTCTTTCTAGATTTTATAGATTGAAACACACACACGCACACACACGCACACACACACACACACATGCACACACACGCACACATACACACACATTGAGTGCAAATGTGAATGTTGGAATGAAATTCTCTCCTTGTAATACTGAGTTGTTTTCAGACCCCAACGGAATCAGTAGCCTCCACTTTAAAGAAAATAAGCACCACTGAAAACAAACAGATGAGGCAAAATAAATGATGACAAACCATTGGCTTACTGGCTGGCGCAGGTCGGCATGGCAACCACTAGTGTGTCCACGCATTTAGAGATGACTAGCGTAGCATTCACTTTGATCACACAGAACTAGCACTGAAGCTACTTATCGTTTGATGTATTGTTGTTGCCATCAACAACAGGCTGACGCTAATGTTTGCTTCTAGCGTAGTATCCTCCCAGGTCTTCTGACAAGAGAGCGCTTCATTACAGCGATATGTTGAATTATTATTTTTATTATTATTATTCAATAAAATGGTGATATTAGCAATAATGCTAACGTTTGGCTAATACCTTGGACACACACACACACACGCAAACACACACACACACACACACCACACACACACACACACACACACACACACACACACACACAACACCACACACACACACACACACCACACACACACACACACACACACACACACACACACACAGGAGCTGTGCACATAGAGAGAGAAGGGCTTGAACGCCGACATCAACAAAGAGGGAGTTTGTGTATTAATTGCCGCCACTGTAGCAGCAGACCTTTGGCTTGCAGGGAACATAATCCATTATCATAAATCAGACATAGCACCACAGACAGGTGTAGCATGAATAATGAAAGGTCGCTGCATTAGCGCTTTTGTGGAGCTAGAGCGCCACGAGCTCACGCCATCGAACAATGTCTAAAAGCACTGCAGGGGAAAAAAAACAACAACTCAAAATCCCCTCCACCTACATTAAACAGCTTAGTGTTGTGCTTCACGGATGGAAGTCATGAACGGTGTGAAAAAAAACTGATAGGAGAGTGGAAACCGAGCACTCTCAGCCGTCAGCAGAGAGATCTGGAGAGGAGAGGGGCGAGGAGAGGAAGAGGGGTGAGGAGAGAGAGAGAGGAGTGAGAAAGGGTGAGGAGAGGAGTGAGAAAGGGGGAGAAGAGCGTGAGGGGAGGGAGAGGAGAGGGGGGTGGAGAGAGGGTGAGGAGAGGGGCGAGGGGACGGGAGAGGGGTGAGGAGAGGGGGCGAAGGGGAGGGAGGAGAGGGGTGAGGGGAGGGGCGAGGGGGAGGGGAGAGGGGGTGAGGAGAGGGGAGAGGGGGAGGAGAGAGGGGGTGGTGAGAGGGTAAGGAGAGGGGCGAGGGGAGGGGAGAGGGGTGAGGAGAGGGGCGAGGGGACGGGAGAGGGGTGAGGAGAGGGGAGGGGAGAGGGGCGAGGGGACGGGAGAGGGGTGAGGAGAGGGGAGGGGAGAGGGGTGAGGAGAGGGGCGAGAGGGAGAGGGAGGAGAGGGGTGGGGAGAGAGGGTGAGGCGAGGGGGAGAGGGGGTGAGGAGAGGGGCGAGGAGAGGGCTGAGAGAGAGGGCGAGGGCGGAGGGAGAGAAGGGTGAGGAGAGGGGGGAGGGGAGAGGGCGAGGAGAGGGAGAGGAGAGGGGGTGGAGAGAGGGTGAGGAGAGGGGCGAGGGGAGGGGAGAGGGGTGAGAAAGGGTGAGGAGAGAGGTGTATAGAGTGGGTGTGGGGTGAGTAGAGGGGTAAGGAGAGAGATGGGGAGAGGGGGTGAGGAGAGGAAGAGGAGAAGAGTGAGAAAGGGTGAGGAGAGGGGTGAGGAGAGAGCATGCGGGGTGAGGAGAGAGCATGCGGGGTGAGGAGAGCGGTGAGAAGAGGATGGGAAAGGGATGAAAATATCCGGACCCCGGCAATTTAAAAAAATAGACCACCTAGTTACTCTCATCAGAAAGCCAGTAGAGCAGAGAGCGGGGGGGGGTTCTGGAACAACGCATGGGGTCCAGGGAGACCTAGAGTCTGGGCCCCAGCTCCTCTTGGCCGTGGACTGTGATGGAGAATCCTTTCCAGATTTCCACATCTCCTGGCTCTGTGTAGACCCCTGAGAGGCGCTCTCCGTCCCCCGTCCCCCCCGTCGTCTTCTTTACAGGAATTAAACCGCCAGGCGAATTCAGTGTGATTCCTGTCTGTTCATATAGAGAGGGAGACAGACAGACAGACAGACATAAAGAGAGCGAGAGACAGAGAGAGAGCGAGAGCGAGAGAGAGAGAGAGAGAGAGAGAGAGAGAGAGAGAGAGTTTGGGAGGCCGGGCACAGAGACTAAAGAACAAAAGAGTGAGCGATAGGTGGGCAGTAAAGAGGACAGAGGGTGTAAATAGAGATTGAGGCAGTAAAATGGAGATAAAGAGAGAGCGTCTGGAAGGAAGAGATAGAGGACAAAAAGAGAGACAGAATGAAAGAGGAAGAGGTGTGGAGACTAAGGAAGGAAAAGGGGAGTGAGATAGAGAGAGAGAGCGTGCGCAAGAGAGCCAGGGCAATACTCCTTCCGCTGCCTCTCTTATCGTTGAGTTTTATTGGCTCGGGTGTCACAGGTAGAGAATCCAATCTCCCCTCACAGCCTGCCCAGCGCTACACACACACACACACACACACACACACACACACACACACACACACACACACACACACACACACACACACACACACACACACACACACACACACACACACACACACACACCCACACACCCACACACACGCTGGACACACACACTGGTCATGAGGAGGAAGTGTCTGGGTGAAAGTGAGCGACTGATTTTAAATCAAGCTGACCGCGCCTTCATTCTGATGGATGTGCTCATTCCAGGGGAGAGTGAAATGCATCATGGATTTCGGTCCCAGGATTTACCATCTCATCGGAGTTCCAGTGCAATTAAGAAAGCGAAACGGCTTAAAAATATACATCACATTTATTAGTACTGACACCACCACCACCACCGTGTACAGAGTCTCAGTCCTAACCTGGCTAACGATACGCTTCGGCCATACAGGCGGACACGCCCGCCGGCCCCACCCCTACGGCCGCTACACCAACAGCCAGTAAATCACCCGGCAGGCTTTCACTACCCCAAAAACAACTGAAACTTTGACTTTGTACTGTATCTGACACACACCACTGGGCTGCTGTTTAGCATCTCTAAAAGGTAACACAATGTACAAAAAAGCGACGCTGGAAATAGCAAGAGTCTCTGAGCCATAGAAAAGGTCCTTTTTTTTTTTATTTTGCGTTCTTCTTCTTCTTTTGTCTTTTGTCTACTTCCGTCTCGTCTTGGGATGTTTGAATAAGAAAAAAACAATGCACTTATCTCTACGTAGCCACTGTCATCCGCGCCGCCCGTCAGACACACAGAGTTGTCGCCGTGTCGCCGCCGCCCCCACAGAGTTCTGGGAGTCGTTCGGCATCTGCGTGGGGGGCACCCCCTGGCACCCTTCTAGGCCCCCTCCCCCCTGCAGAGAGCCTGTAGGGGAGGGTGGGTTGATGTGGGCGACTGGAGGGTTGGGTGGGGGAGGAGGTGCCAGTCTGGGCGGGACTTTAAAAAAAAAAAGGCTTGATGTCGGAAAAAAGTAAGACCGGCAGCTAAATCTTTCCACGCGACGTACGCTACGGTACACAACAATACAGTGACAGTGGAAAGAGTGCCACCGAGTCAGAGGGTCTGCGGAGCGGTGGGACGGAGGGGGAGTCGGTAGAGGAATGTCGGACTCCCCCCCCCTCTGTTGGTGCCTGCTTTGGGGTCCCGGTTTGGGTATCAGAGGGGGGTCTTGGTGGTGGTGGTGGTGGAGGGGTAAGGCTGGAGCAAGCAGTCGGTCGGAGGTGGGGGACGAGGGAGCCGGCGGTCGACTGGAGGCTCCCCAGGGGGAGTGGCACTAGCGGGGGGGGGGGGGTCGGGGGGAAGCGGAGGGTAGGGTGGGGGGGGGGTCCTCACCAGGAAGATAAAGGCATCGGGAGGAGGAGGAGCGGGAGCAGGAGGATGGAGGTCCATACGGGGCTGCTGGCGGGGCGATGCACCGAGCCCTGGGAGCTCTTGGCTCTCACACCTGACGGGGGAGAACATCATCATTAGTTCAATCATCGATCCTTTAATGAATCTTACAGGAGACGAAGGAAGAGTCGATTTCTTGAGCACAGTGGATAGAGGAGGCCAAGTACGCCTGCCCTTTTGCCTGGTCTTTTACACTGCTAGTTTTGCACGTGTTACTTCTGTATGGGATAAATAAGCTTGAACTTGAAGTTATTCTTATTATTTGACTTATTCAGATGCTTTTATCCAAAGTAGATTGCAGCGATTATTTGTTTTTGATACATTGATTTAAGAAGCAGCTAGGGACGTTAGGTGCATTGCTTCAAGGACGACCAAACAAGACTTCAGACATTGGGGTTCGAACCAATAACATTTCACCGGGGGCATCTAACCCCCCTAAACACTAGACTACTCTGCTCCTGACATTGCCCCATATCCGTATCCATTCAGCTTTGCCGGGTGAATGGATGAGGCCTGTATGTGTTTCCCTTTTTTCCGACTCTTCCTACGTTTCGGAAAGAAGTCTGCACAGATGCTCGAGGTGAACTTCCTCCGGTCTCGGAGAGAACGCTGCAGAACCCCATCCTGGAACCCGTCCGCTCTCTTTGGTCAGCAGAATCTCAACCCTGTGATTAATTTCACTGTCACCCTTTTTCTGCTAAACATCTGCTGGGGCATAATAAGGCGTTTGTGGGAGTGAGGAAGGCGGGCCACACGCCCAGAGTCTCACACACATACTCTTAATTAGCCCAAAGGCGACCGATTGAACCCGAGGAGGGAATCTGCTGGACACAGCAAAAACTGAGGGGGCGGGGGGCTGTAAACTCTACTCGTTTTACCTGCACCAAAGTTTATTGTTAGCATTTGCTCCTTATATTTCTTGGTTCCCGGAGCTTCAATCGTTTGGGGGCGATTGCAGTAATGAAAACATGATAATGAAGGGTAAGCTCTCCAGGACAAACGTTTAGAATGATAAGTCGTTAAATGCATTGTAGATTCAGCACCCCACTTCATAAGATTAGATAAGATAACGCTTTATTGATCCCAGCAGGGGAATTCTGGGTATCACATAACACAGTCAGGGTTGTTGAATTTTCCAAACAGATTCCAAACAGACTTTTCCCAAAATTTTAAGACTATCCTCTGGAAAAAGGGCAATTTGCCACCCATAAATAAAGAAAAAAGGCTTTCTAATACCGCAGTCCATGTGGATAATGTTTCATTAATTCAAGTAAACGTAAACCTTTATTATTCTCCCTGCTTGCCCAGGCGGAGTCTTGTATTGAAATGGCCTATAAACCCAGCGCCTTGTTTCCTGAAAGTTAATTGGCTGCGCCGGCGAAGGTAGCCATGTAAGAGAGGTAATTAAAACTGTATTAGCCAAAGAAAACTTGGCTTTCTCTCCAGCTGGGGCGTCTCAATTACGAGTGCTATCGTATCTGTGTAGCAACAGTATCTGCATAGTAATGGACCTCAAGCGGGGAGGGGGGGAGGGGGGATAAACCAACCTCATTTCACAACCCAACCTGGGGTCATGACCCCACCTGATGGTGATGGAGCATTCTCGCAATAACTACTATTAAACACTGCTGCTACTATTCGGGTTAAAGGCGACATAGTAGGCGTTAGTGTGAGTGTGATTAGCCGTTACAAGCGATTTTTGAAAATCTGCCTCTCACGAGGGGGCGTGTCCGCCTCGATGTGCGCTGGATAGATCAGTCCACCAGCCTACCCAGTGGACTGCAGCAAGCGTTGGTCATCGATCCGTCCCACATCTAAGGGCTATGTTTACACAATGACGGTTTGAACAGAAGACGCAAAAGTGGCGTCGCGTCTTCACTTTTTATTCCGCGTTTAGACAAGCGTTTTCGGGAGGAAATCTGCCTGCATACGGTGATGCAAAAGTGTGTGGAATTCGATTGAGTATGCATGCCAGGCGGCTAGGTGGCGCTGTGATACACTATCACACAACACCGCCATGTCTGAGTGCATGCGTAGAATCTTACTTCTTCTCTTACCTACGCCGCGAAAACCAAAACATAATTACAGATCCTTCTCTGTTCAGTAATACTATCTGTACATATCCTGTACATTTCATGGAAAGACTCCTGTAAGTTTATTAGAGCTGTCAGAGCAGCTTGACGGTCCGACACATGGAAATAATCTGACATGTTTGTTTATTTCCTTGTACTGCCACATGTATGTGACGTAAACGCGTACGCGACGTGAGCAGATCTGAGCAGTGTTTTGCGTCTTGGCAGTGTAGACGGAAACGCTACGGTGGAGCGTATTCAACTTTTCCACTCTGGAGGGCGTTTTCAGATTTATGCGTTTTCATGCCCCAAAAACGCTGTCACCGTCTAAACGAAAGGCACTTCCGATAAAATATTTTGTCGTTTTTTACCCGCAAGCGTCCTCGTGTAAACGGGGCCTAGGTTGACACGCCCACTTGTGATGTCAGAAGAGGCCGCTTTTCAAATCGGCTTCAAACGGATAATCCCACTCACACCCGGGGGGTGTAATATGTCACCTTTAAAACAATGTGGGGGGGCGGACCAGATGCACAGCCAGCTAAGGATGAAGGCGGAGGCCTGATATACGAGTCACCGGTCCAAAGCGTTTTGCGACCACTTTGGTGAAGCAGCATTCACCCACCGGAGGAGGTCACGACCCGGACCTGGGTGCTGACCGCCCCCTCGCCTCCGTCGCTCAGCGCCCGGACCTCCATGATGTAGGTGCCCCCCTCGGGCAGAGAGAGCACCGTTGAGGGGTTGATGGTCCGGGTCACCTGGTTGTGTCCTCGTCCCTCCTGCCGCAGGAAGACCTGGAGGGGATGCGCGGAGGAGCGCGTTTAGTCCAACCTCGTTGCCGACGGAATCCCTAATCGTTCCTACTCTGTAATCTAACATAATCTGGAAGGGTATCTAACTGCATCTGTAATCTAACTGTGTGCGTGTTCCAACCTACTGTGATGTCCCATTATGTAATCTTAACAAATCTGATGTAATATTATCTCATCCGATTTGTATTCTAACCTCGCTTTAAAGTAACCTAATCTGATATGCAATCTAATCGGATATGTCATATATGTAATCAAAACTAATCTGAAATCGTATCATTAATTGTAACTAATCTGAACTCTAACCTAATCTGTAATCCAATCTAATCTGTTAACAGATATAAATCGGATGTAAAAAAAAATCCAAATTGAGAAATGATGGCCGATCTTTACCATGTAACCCACGACATCAGACTCGTTGTCTTGGGCCCGGACCGGGTCCCAAGACAGGGACACGTTGTTGCCTTCCTGGATCCACCTCAGGTTCCTGGGGGGCTGCTCCGGAGCTGTGGGGGCGGGGGGGGGGGGGGGGGACATGGACAAATCCACGACAGTTCCGACAGGCCGTCTAGTCCCCGGTACAAAAAGGCTCAAAGACCCACCAAAAATAAACCAATCACACGACAGCATGCTCTGTGGCATCTGGCACATCTCTGACACATCACTTCCACACTATGACACCTTTTTAGGGCAAAGGCGTCAGTGGAGAATGTGATTTATTCCCAGTGTTTTCCCCCTGTGGTAACGCGATCCCGGAGAGAGAGGGGGGGCTGCGGTTACTTACCGCGGAGGCATCCAGAGAGACGGCTTCTTAAGCAACTGGGTCAATGTCTCAGCTACTCAGGGAGATGTAGAGCAAACCTTAACAAGCACACCCCACTAGACTCCATATGTACGGATGCATATTAATAGCCCCTGGGTGTCTGGGGGGTGGGGTTGTGCCATGGGAAAAAAGGGTCCTGATATTAATATTGGAATGGTGACAAGTCTGTGTGTGTATGGTGACAAGTTAATTGAATGTCAAATGCAAATAAATGTTGGCTCTCCAGCCTTGTACCGACCTCCATGAAGGTCACTTCCCTTCACCTTTGTTTGGTGAATATCACACCTAAATCTTTAATGTTCGTGCCTACTAACGGAGGTTTCCCCATGACAGCATGTCCACTGCATTGCCTCTCGGACGATGCTTGGTGAATTGTGTGCCTGCACGTCTTCCCATAACATTCAGCTCCGTTCAACCGAGAACTTACCCTTGGATATTGGCAAACTACTTAACGTGTCTACCACGCGGGCCACACGCCTTGCTATGATCCAGGTTCAATTCCCACCTGCTGTTCTCTGTGCTACATGTCGTTCCCCCTCTCTCTCTCTGTTTCCTGTCAGTCAAGGTATGAGAAAATGCCATGAAAAAAATTTGACTTCGAGGGCGTGTCTTAACAAGAACGAATGAGTCTGATGGGGCGGTGTACTCACGGGTCTTGCGGGTCCTTGCGGTGGTGGCAGCGGAGGGCGGACCCTGCCCTATGGTGTTGAAGCCCCTCACCGCGACGTGGTACAGACTGTTCCCGTCCAGGCCGCTCAGGACCATCGAGGTCTCGTTCCTCACAGTCTGACGCTTTGACCCGGACTGCTCCTGCTGCTCCAGGTCCTTCCAGAAGCTCACCTGAGAACGCAGAGCGAGAGAGAAGGGCTAGGACAGGTAGTACAGCGTTTGGCGCTGTCTCACCTGAAAACACACAGACAGTGGCGCTGGGTTGGGGACTAAAGGGTTGCTACAGTCTCCCTTGAGAGCACAGGGAGAGGCGCGTGGATCTGAACAAAAGGCCTGCTGCAGTCTAATCTGAGCCTACACAGAGAGGTGCTAGGATAGGGAGTAAAGTTTTGCTCCAGCCTCACCTGAGAATACAAAGAGAAATGCAAGGATAGGATACAACAGGGTTGCTTCAGTCTCACCCGAGATGACAGAAGGCGCTAGGATAGGAACAAAAAGGTCTGCTACAGTCTCACCTGAGTGGACAGAGAGGCGCTAGGACAGGAAGGAAAGTTTTTGCCACAGTCTCAACTGAGAGGACAAAGAGGCGCACGGATTGGAAGGGAAAGTTTGTGAGGGTCGAAGCCAAACCCATGTCAAGCGCCGCAGGGTACGCGCGTGTTGCGTGATGGCTGAAGGGAGTTTCTTAAGCATATTTGATGGTGCAGGTATGATAAAAACAAATATTGTACTGTAGGTATCATATACGAAAAGAACCCCTAATGATTTGTTGCCATGGGCAAAGTACTTATCGCCAAGTATTGGTGCAACGTGCATACATTCATTGATATTACTTGCAGATATTGCCCCGGGTTGAGATGTGTGTGTAGATGACCAATTTATTTTGTGAAGCAGATAAAAGCAAAAAGCAAAAGTTGACATCACAAAAATGTTGAGAACTACAAATGGGATCACAGCTCCACAATAGGGTTGCAAACCAATAATAACTAAAGGTTAAGTGCACAGTCAAACATGTGATACAGAGGAGGCTGTGCGCGAGTGTGTTTCGTGGTGGCACATTGCACAGACCTCGTAGCGCTCGGGTCTTCCAGGACCGGGGATGGGGGGTCTCCACGTGACCCTGACCTCGGAGGCAGATATTCCGGACGCCTTGACGTCCGAGGGGGCCTCCGTGGGCTCTGGACAACACAACACAGCGCCGCTTCAGACGGGTGGCAGTGGAGGTATGTGCGATGTGCGGCTAACCTCATTCAATAGTAAAATAGTAAAGAGCAAGAGGTACAAGTGAACTTTACAAATCCTGAGCTGGGGGATGTTAGCATCTAGCTGCGGGACGTTAGCATGTTGCATGTAGCATAGCTGTAGCATCACAGCGATCCGACGCCATGCAGGCATTCAATCAAATCAAACCAACTTTTTATTAAGTTATAGGCTACACTGAACATAGGGAATTATATAAGAGGGTTAAAAAAATGAATACATGCAAATAAAATCAACACTTTATTTTTCATGGTTTTGGAGTGGAATGAGCGGTAATGAGCATCCCTGCTGCCAGCCTGGTCCCTGTAGCGCTGCCACAAAGTGCAGAAGTGCGGATGTAAGGGCCAAACCCTGATTATAAAATGGATGGTTTGCAATGCTTAATCTCAGTTTTTTGATTTGCCCAGAAACCAACTCAGCTGTGCCCGGTCCTTGGTTATGGGTTAGGGCAGGAGTGTTAAATTGCATCTTCTTTCCGCAGCAGTTAAATACACTGCACCTGTGACTGCATGACAATTCATTTGGGGTACTTATGTACCCCCTACATGCTAGCCTGTGTTGCTTGGCAACAATTTTGCCGTCTTGAGCAATCTAATTGCTTGGCGGAACAAAAGATGATTTGTTTCCAATCAATTATCGCCGTTTCTTTTCCTTCAATCTTACCAGGTAGTCTGAAGTAACCATTTTAGCAACCGTTATAAAATGAAGAAATCGTGATTAAAAGGGTGAAAAGTTAACGGTTCCAAAAGCGTCGCCCCCTAGCTGTCCTTAAAGGTGACATATTATACCATCAGGTGGGATTGTGATTAGCCGTTACAAGCTGATTTGAAAATCCACAAGTGGGCGTGTCCGCCTGGATGTGTTCTGGATAGATCAGTCTACCAGCGTACCATGTGGACTGTAGCAAACGTTGCTCATCTATCCGTCATACATCTAGGTGAACACGCCCACTTGTGATGTCAGAAGAGGCAGATTTTCCAAACTGCTAGTAGCGGCTAATCACACTCACAGCTGGTGGTGTGATGTCACCTTTGAAAACGCTGAGGACCAAGCGCCCTCTCCAGGTTGTATATCGCTTCACCGCCCTCGGCCGAGTACACGGTGACCACGGCGCTGAAGGGCCCGTCCCCCTTGTTGTTGTAGACGCCGACCTTGACCTCGAAGGGCGTGAGCGGCGGGAAGGTCTCGTCGCGGTACTTGTACGTGGTGGAGTCGGCCGAGGTCACCATCTTCTCCTTCCAGCCGCGCGTGCCGTTGGCACGGAACGCCACGATGTAGCCGAAGCCCTCGCCGTTCTGGAACTCCTCCGACACCGGCTGGAGGGGGGGGGGGGGAGGGGGGGGAGCAGGAGACGGGGGAGGAGAAGGAGGCGGACAGGAGACGGGGGAGGAGGAGACAAAGGAGGAGGAGATGGAGACAGCGGAGAGGGAGGAGACAGAGACAAAACAAGATCACTTACTTCCACTGAAATCCACTTTAGGGTTATTTTCTTTACAATAAATAGTGTACATCATATGTCTTCCTCCATGACATGTAACATGTCAGATCAAACCATCGGTTACCCCCTCCTCTCATCTGCTAACGTAGCCGTGTCTCCAGTGTCGTATTAGAGAGTGAGCAAGCCAAGTGAGTCAATCAGTCAGGACCTTCAGAATATTTCAGAAAAGTCTTACCAAACCTAAAAAGAAAATGTGCCTAATGAAGATACAAAAATGTCTTAAATGGTTGTATTTAATTCAGAGAGCCGCAGAGAGACACCTCTCGTTGATCTGGAAGGCTTCCAGAGCAACGACAGGAAATGGGTTCTGTTTAAAATGACTTGTAAATGCCACACGTTTTTTTTCCCCCAACGGCAGGCATGAGCGCTTCCGTTAATTGGGATCAGTGACCACAAACAAGACTTAAAATTGGGATCAGCGTGGGGACGGACCTCGGCGTGTAAATGAGCCCGGACAGATGGACGAGGTGCCGCCACACTGCCACACATGTAATGGGGTTGTCACACCGCGAGACAATGGCCCGCCATTTTGGAAAGTTAAAATACCACATTTGAATACGAGCGGGGGAAACAACACGAAACAAAGGAGTAATGGGCTCTTTGCACAGCTCCACTACTTCCTGAACTTAATGCTGCTCCTTTATTTCCTGTCTTACATTATTGGATAAACTGATTAATCCAGGTGTGTCTGACCATTGTGACTACTCAGACACACCTGGATTAATCAGTTTGTCCAGTAATGTAAGACAGGAAATAAAGGAGCAGCACTAAGTCCAGGAAGTAGTGGAGTTGTGCATAGAGCCCATTGGTGAGCTACGTTCTGCCCTGGAGGCGGGGCTTGTCATTTATTTAATCCGTCTTTCCTGTGACGGTCGCCGTCCGCCAAAGTTAATCACGACACGGCGGATCCTCCGCTAATGGAAACAAATCTGATCTGGCGCCCGGTCGCACGCCACAGCCTGTTTCGCGGGGACGGGTTTTAAGGGGACACGTTTGGCGTGGCTGGAGGGAGGTTGGGGGCGGGGGCGCGGGGGGGTTAGTGGGGGTGGTGGGGGGGGGGTGGCGTGTGGTTGGCTGGCAGGGACGCTGGCAGGAGGATGTAGGTGTTGCTAGGGAGCGGCGATACCGGGGACGGGGGTCCCCCCGCACCTGCTGTACTCTTAATCGAATCAAATGCAATTTATTAAGGAGATGGGCTCCAATTAAACGATGGGCTGCAGGAATTACATCTTCCACTAAATGTGATCAATCACAACCACCTGCCCCTACTATTTTTGGCAGCGAGTGTGCCCTGCTGCTGCTGCAGTGTGTCGGTTCCCGTGTGTGTTCTGTCAGTCCCAAAGTAGAACCCCCCCCTCCCCCCACCCCGAAGACATCCCCAGAACGGAGGAAGGATGGTCTGTGGGGAGGATCTTCACGTTTCGTTCAACAATGACCAATCACCGTGACGGCTCGGTTTATGAGAACGACCGGCGGAATGAATCAGGGCCCATCAAGCGCATTACCCGAGCTGGCCCCGGCTTTCACACAAAACACGGCGTCCACGAAAACGATCATTAGTTTATCAATTAATCACTGCTCACCGCCAGGAAACACCGGAGGAAACAGATTACATGAGCCCCTGCCATGGAGAAGAGCTCTCCATCACGGGTACACACACACCACACACACACACACACACTGTGTGACACGGTGTAACGCAATACAAATGTGTGATGCAAAGCTGTTGATTTGTGTCAACTAAGCTTCAGCCTTGCATTTAGAAAGCACTTTAACACTTAGTTTCATCTCTGGGTGTAGAAAGCAATGCTCCGGTTGAATGCAACCTTTTTGCAGTTGTACTAATAAGAATCCACCTCAGACACAAAGCTGCTCTGCACTCTTGTGTCCGCTTGAAAAAAGCGTGTTTGTGCTGCACTTTGTGCTTTGTAGCTCCTACGACGTTAAGTGGCTAGGCTTTCTTTGTTCTTAGCCTTGCTTCTTAGTCGCTCTGGCTTTAAGTGTGTGTGCTCAACTAAATGACTCCATGTAAATGTAAACCACTACGGATACAAGCAAGGTCATCAGGGATGGAAGCCAGGGATTCAGGAGGAACAACGTGTTGTTCAGCAGCTCGGGGCCCCTATGCCGCCCCAGGCTATACGTTTCCATGTGTTTGCCCACCACCTAACCTCTCTGACTCCAGCTGGTCTCTGAGAGGAGGCGAGCAGCGCCGTCGGCATTTGAGTCAGTCCACGGCGCATGGGTGAATGTGACGCGTGTAACGAGAGAAGGTGATGTGGCCGCCCGTGCCCGCTGTACCCGCTGTGACACAAAGCGACTCGGTTTGACAATAAACTGGGGATCAGTTAAACAAGGGAGACGATAGGAAGACAGTGTAAAAAAGTTGCTGCATAATTAAAGTCCCAGAGTCTCCAGAATCTGCCCTGTATTACCATAAGCATCATTAGCACGGTCATATTAGCAAACCATTTAAGACCACTGAGAGAGAGAGAGAGAGAGAGAGAGAGAGAGAGAGAGAGAGAGAGAGAGAGAGAGAGAGAGAGAGAGAGAGAGAGAGAGAGAGAGAGAGAGAGAGAGGAGAGAGAGAGAGAGAGAGAGAGAGAGAGAGAGAGAGAAGAGAGAGAGAGAGAGAGAGAGAGAGAGAGAGAGAGAGAGAGAGAGAGAGAGAGAGAGGGCATAGTCAGAGTGAGTGAGAGAAATATCTATAATTGTGAGAGAGACACACACACACACACACACACACACACAAAAAAAGTGGGTGAGAGAGAAAGAGACAGAGAGAGAGAGCAAGGGGGAGGGAAGTGAGACTGAGTGACAGACATATAGAGATAGTATAACTAGGGGGTAATTGTTCTGAATGGGAGAGAGAGAATCAAAGACATAGTGAGAAAAAGAGCAAGAGAGTGTGAGAGAGAGCGAGAATGAGAGCGAGAATGAGAGCGGGAAGAGCGAGAGAGGCAATTGTTCTGGATGGCAGGGCGAGAGTGAGAGACGTAGAGTGATACCATAATGGGCCTGGACTGCAGTGTCTGGGGCTGGCGGCCGTAGTTTGAGTGACCAGGGGGGCATCACTAATGTCCGTCTCTACTGCCGCCCCCCTCCCCCGTCCCCCCCGTCTCCCTCCCTAACGAGATGGTTGAACCATGTGGGGGAGCCTATTTAGTCATTCATCCCGCCTAATAACCCAGCTACCCCTCACGGCCGTCGGGGACTCTGACGACCGCCCCTACGGATGACTGGACAGGCGGAGAGAATGCCTCGCCGCTGCGCAAGACCCCGGACCGCCAGGAGAAGGAGGAACATTCCCGCTCCGTCTCCTTCAATATTCATGTCCATTGATCGCCGGCGACAGAGAGCTGATTTATCTCCACGGGCGACTCAGCTGGAGCGCGAAGAAGCGCGGTCAGAGATGAAATGGGAAGTGGGGGGGGGGGAATGCGATGCAGGAAAAACTGGATGAACTCGGGAAGGCTGCACGCCAGAGTCCGGTCGTGTCACGCGTGTCCAGCTGCGAAGACCGTCCCACTGGCTGACGGGGTAATCCCGGGGGAGGGGGGGGGGGGTGAAGCGATGGCGCCACATTGGCAGAGCTCGTGTCATGGAAGACGTTGCTATCTGCAGGATGACTTTGTCGTGATGTCGTTTATTGTAGATGTTTAGAAAAGAGGACTCGAACAAAAAGGACAGCGCGACGCGAGTGTTCAGAGGTCGCGCTTTAGCAGACATCCATTTAAAGTTGGCGGAAGGTCGACTCTATTTGTTAATATAAAATAGGAATCCTTGGAACTTCCCTTCAGATTAATATGTGGGCGCATTCATTTCTCCCGTTCAACATTGGTACCATCTTTTCTTTTAGGTAAGCCAGCAAGTAATTTATATCGTAATAATCATGTGTCATCTGGTCCATCTGGCTTATCTGTACCTTTTTAATACCCCTCACAGCACAGTTAAATACAGATTTAACGGCCCGGAGACAAATGGGTAAATGACAGTCCTCAACCTGGAATGGTTTTATAAGTATACACGTTTGTGTGTATCATAATTTGTTTGTTGCTCTGATCGAGTACTGACCAGATGAGCAGAGAGAGGTCAACACAGTTAGTGCATGCAGTGGGAGGAACACAAGTGTGTATTTCACATCAAATACAGAAAAGTTTGACATTTACAGGTTTAAGTTTTTTTTATGAATCCTCTCCGGAAACTCGCAATATTTATATGCAAGTTTGATGTAAGACAGATATTATATATTATAGAGGCGTTTTAAAACGTTGAATACCACCCTTTCTTTATATTCATGTATTTTTGATTACATAGATTGGGAAACGTGAGCTGTGAACACATTCTAACGGTTTACACTGCAGTGTAAGCTCATGACCCTACGTAAGATAATAGTGTGTTTTTTCAGAGTGGCATCAGCCATCAATAATATGAAAACAACAACAACAACTTTTATCGTTCAGTTAGGGTCCCAGTGGCATCTGCGTCGTCATATTTGACATGGTGCAGGTTGACGGTTCTATTCATGGGAAAATGATCCAAGGATTTTAATAGGAATGTGTTTTGGGCATCAGCGACGCTCAGTAAAATGCTAATCTCCACCCATCAATGCGATGGTGCAGAAACCAAGGGCTGCCTAATGCCTAGCAGAGTTGGAGGCAGTCCTGGGCGCCACACAGGTGGTGGTGGTGGTGGAGGAGGAGGAGGTGGTGGTGGTGGTGGTGGTGGCGATGTTGGAGGACGTCCTCTAAAGCTGTGTCAGCATGTTCCCAGTGGTTATGAACAGATCGGCATCTACTTCTCGAAGACGCTGAACTGAAACCCATTCGCGAGCGAATGAAGCGGCCACCTGTTGCCTGAGCTGTAGGCTCTGATCGAGGGGTACATTGGACTACTTTTATGTTCTACCAAGAGGGACTTCATTTCTAGCAAATCGCGTCTCAGTTGCCAAGAGTGCAGCCATGCAGAAGTGCCTTGTGTGTCTACAAGCGTGCACGCCCTACATATGGGCCCGTCCTTGCCCGTCTTTTAGCATCCCGTGGCTGTGAATACACCAGCGTCCATGTTAACATCCACGCAAACATAAAGGCTAATATCGACAGACTCCTCGCCCACTCCCTTCACCAATGGATGGAGAGGAACCATGACTCTGATATTGACACACACACACACACACACACACACACACACACACACACACACACACACACACACAACACACACCACACACACACACACACACACACACACACACTAAACGCCCCAAAATCCACAGAGTAACTCGGTTAAAAAGGAAGCAGCCCTACTTAGCACTATGCTCGCCGTAGCATGAAACAGCTGGCCTCTCCTCTGGGCTTGACCTACCCCCTCCCCCCAGCTGCCCCCCCAGACTGAGAGAGCCAAGGCAAATCATAAGAGAACACACACACACACACACACAAACACACACACAAAACTACCGCCATGCCCTCTTTCCTTTGACCGACAGGACAGTTACAGCTCTCTCTCTCTCTCTCTCTCTCTCTCTCTCTCTCTCTCTCTCTCTCTCTGTCTCTCTCTCTCCTCTCTCTCTCTCTCTCTCTCTCTCTCTCTCTCTCTCTCTCTCTCTCTCTCTCTCTCTCTCTCTCCTCTCTCTCTCTCTCTCTCTCTCTCTCTCTCTCTCTCTCTCTCTCTCTCTCTCTCTCTCTCTCTCTCTCTCACAGCCTCAACCGACCATAACGTCCAATGCTGTGTGTGTGTGTTTCCCGCTTGTGGGAGTTCAGACACTCCTACCTTGACGGAAAAGTCGCCATACACCACGCAGCGTGCCCGCACAGCCGCTGACAGGCTGTGATCACGCACCGCCACCGTGCCGTCGTCTGTGCGTGGGCACCGTGGCGCCGGTCCTCAAAAAAGGCAACAGACAGACGGACGGGACGGGACCGACGGGCCTGTTCTACCGGGGAGAGTGAAGTGGGTCAACAGCTGCGTCCACGGAGTTAAATTCCTACTCAAAACACCAACGACTGGAAATGACAGCACAGCGACGGCAGGCACTGCCGGTGTCTCCTGTTGTGTGAGCACGTTAGCTGTATTAGCATCGAGAAGACGCAAGACGCAAAAAAAAACAACACCCAAAACACATCCGGCGACCGGATGAATCGCCAAATGCTCTACACAGAACCTAAAAGGACCGGTCATGGTGACCTGGTCGACCTGTCGTCGAACCTGTCGCCTGCGTGTATGCGACCATTTCTCAGACAATAAGTTGCATTTTCGACGATGACAGTTTGATTGAATACGTTTTCCTGGCAAATGCCAGAAAGAAAACTTGTTCAGTTGGACAGTCTTTGTTTTCACTAGGCAAGGACGACAACAAACCAGCTGCATTCTGACGGCCTGAATATCTCGCTTCCGGTGCTTTTCTACTTTAAATCCAACCGTTTTCTCTTTAGCCTGTCAAGTTTTCATAGAAAATCCGCATAGGCCTAACGACCAGTATAAACGAGATGTACTTGGCAATGTATTGCATTGCAATTCCTGGACTGGATTCTACAGCAGGTACAATTTAGAGACCGGTTAAGGTCTAATTGAGGGTCTCTTTCAGGTTTAGGATATGCCTTGGCCTAGGCTCGGTTAAGATTAGGGTGTGTTTGAGGTAACATTTAGGTCTAGGTTTGGTTCAGGGTAGGTTAGGTTTAAATTGGTGTTGGGTTTAGATTGGGGTTACGGTTAGTTTTTAGACTGGTTTTAGGTTTAGATTGGGCAAAATGTTAGTGTCAATAGGACACTACGAGACAATTGATTAATCAACACTTAATATAAAACAAATTATACCAGGCCACATGCATTACCGGGTAAACGTGCTGCATATACAGCAAACGTCTTGAAACAGTGTTAATATGTCCAGACACAAATAGTACACGAGGAGCCACTGGTTTAAACAGCGCCAGCTTCTTCCGGCCGGTTGGGGTCCATTTTCCATGACCTTTCATATCAAGAATCACATTTTAATAATTGATAGCCGAGTGTCCCTGGGGGGGTTGAGCAGTTCTGCCGGTGAGAGATAGGACCAAGGGCTGTTTGCTCTCAAACCACGTTGACCGCCCAGTAGGGAGAAGGGGAATATCGTCTTATTAGTCGCAATGTGTAACATCTCTAGCTAGCTTTATATAATGTAGACGTGTCTGAAGTCAATGCTGATGATCTCAAAAATGTTTAATAAAAATACATCCTATTAATGATATCTACAGCAACAAAGAATGCTGGCCAGCCTGAATCTATCCATTTGATTCTCAGATTCGTACTACCCAGCTGAGCTACTCTGTTCACGTAACACAGCTAACTAGTGAGAGTGGACAGAACACAGTAATCCCTTTTTCTTATTCTCATCCAATACATAATAATAATAATAATACTATATCTCAAATTAGTTTGAGTTAGTGAGTGGAAGAGTGAGCAAGTGTGTGTTCGCTTGTGTGAAGTCGGTTGTACTGTAGTTGACACTGTGTGTGTGTGTGTGTGTGTGTGTGTGTGTGTGTGTGTGTGTGTGTGTGTGTGTGTGTGTGTGTGTGTGTGTGTGTGTGTGTGTGTGTGTGTGTGTGTGTACGTGTGTGTGTGCGTGCGTGTTTGTGTGTTTGTGACTGTCCGTGTATATTTTTGTGTGAGAGTGTGTGTTTGTGAGAGAGAGAGCGGATGTCTGTGTGTTGTCAGCATGTATGTGAGAGTGTATGTCTGTGTGGGTGTGGGAGAGAATGTCAGGAAATTAACCGCCACGGTGGTTAAAAAGAGCTTTTTAAATGCAGTCAATTTAAACTTTATTGGTCGCATTAGAGCACTGAACTGGACATGGAGATTATTGGAGCATGTGACAATCTCACTCCTGTCTCAAAATCACTCTTTTAAAGCGCCACTTCAATCTTGTTAAATTGTGCCACGGGTAATTTGATGGGTATGAATGTTTAATGGCAGAGGCCCATCCAGATAAGAGAAGGATCATCATTCTGCACGTAAAACAGAAGAATTTTACCAGAAATGATTCGAACTTGATATTATATAACATATAGCTATTATATTAGAGCTGCTGTTGGTGAGTTGTGAGAGTTTCAAAGAGACAGAGAGAGAGAGAGATGAACAGAGCAACAGTCCCTACCTCTCAAACATTAAAGTGTTGCATTTCACGCATCTGTGTTTGAACAATGATAACGCTGTGTGTGAGTGCATGTGATTGACAGGCCGGGTGGATATTCCAAACCATTGAGGTCCTCTCTGCGGTCGGTCTATCACAATGTGCCGGGGGCGGTCCAAAATCTAAATTGGCTCATAGGGAGGTCAACTTGATACACATATTCTCACAGAGCACTTCACTCACTAATGGCTGAGGGATGGCAATGGCATTTCTAACAAATGACGCTCAGATAATAGCGCTTACGTTTTACCTACAGGACCGTTAACAATTCCATATTTTACTTTATTTGTAATTTTAATATATTTTACTCATGTTATATATCATTTCCTTATATGAATATCTAGAATGTCTTACACCATATATTCCAATATAAATGAGATATAAAATAATGAGCCATTCAATCATAAGTAGCTAACAATTCCATAATAAAAAAACCAAGCAATCATTCCATAGTGTTTTTATAGCCAGCCTACGCTCCTTTGTCTTCCTTACAGTTCTTTATCCATCTTCATTCTTATCACCCGCACCCATACTCATAGTTGTACTGTGGGCACACTTCTGTTTACATCTGTATACATTGTCTAAATTATAACCTACTGTATATGAAACTATAGGGTGCAGAACACGCACACGCACACGCGCACGCGCACACGCACACACACACACACACACACACACACACTTGTCTCTCTTACTTAAAACCGTCCAAATAAATATAACCAAAAACAGTTTAAGACACATGCACAGGACACGTAGATTAACTTAACATTACAGCGCGTGCTTCTCCATTCAATGGTCTATTATTAGCATACAGTCCTTTTCAAATCTGTTGAACATGTTGACGTGTGGGTTTGTGTTGAGGGCTGGGGAAAGACTGGTGGTTCGCAGGTGATCACTGTAGCTGGATGCGCACATACACACAAGCGTGCACGCATGGACACACACACAAACACACACACACACACACACACGCTCGCTCAAAGACAATCGTTTTTCTGATTATGTCACCACATACGAGCAAATAACATTAAATCATATAATAAAATGTTTATCAACATTTCGATATACGAATCATATATTGGCTGCACTACTACAAATCTTATCCTGTAAGATCAATACGAATACCTTCAACGTTTATTCCTTAAGAGGGTTTATTTCAAGATTTTTCTTTTGATGTTTTAATCCCAAGAGTATTCCTTTAGAAGTTTAATTCTAAAGTGGATTCCTTTAGAAGGTTCATTTCAACCTTCAATTATTTTGAAGGTTTATTCCAATGTTTATATCTTTAGGTTTATTCCACTTATTTATTTTCCTTTAGAACGTAAATTTCTTTTGACAATTTATTCCTTGAATGTAAATATAAAACGATTATTCCATGTTATTCCAATATAATGTTTATTCCTCTACATTGCCTATTTCTTTAGAATGTTTATTCCTTTAGAACGTTTATTGTGTAAGATTGTTATTCCTTCGGATGTGCAGTATATTCCTTCAGAAAGTTCATTCTTTTCGAACATTTATACCTTTAGATTGTTTACTCACGTTCCTCCTTTATTCAGAAAACATTTTTTACTGGGAAAGGTTTCACATAACAGAAGCAAGCTGGCTCACTTTGTGTTGAAGCCAGTTGTGTTGCTGCAGGAGTCATGTCTGAGACATTGAGACATTGTAGTGCACACCCTAATCCCTTCCCTCTGCTGTGTCTGTCTTTATCTACCTCCATGCCTTTACAGCTGGTACTACAGTGATTCTGCCATCCCTCTTTGCCCTTTTCGTTAACTTAACAAAAAACATCTGCTTTACCGTGTGTGTAAAAAACCTGTGTTTTTTCCATTGTCTCAAAGAAAGACAAAAAATTGTAAAACTGTATAATGCAAGACACAAACCTTCAAGGTTCAACGCTAATCTCACTTAAAAGGTTTGACATACAGTACATGCATTATGCATACAATATGTAAAATATAATTGATTTATTATTATATATATGATTATTTTTTACAGTTATTCATTCTGATTTGCCAAAAGGAAGATAAAGGGAATTCTGATCCATCAGTTAGCAGGTAGGGATAAGGGCATCTTGCTCAAGGATGCCTTCAGGCAGACATCTGGGTTTGAACCCTGAACCTATCGACTGCTGGGACCCTGACCACTGGCCTATAACCACTAGACATTCCAGCCCAGCTCTCATTCCATCCACCCAACACCCCGTTTGTCTGGATGCTGTTGGTTGCACACCGCCCAGACTCAAACCAACGGAACTGCCTTTATCTGACCACTTCGTACCACCTCGTTGCATCGAAAGGAACAGCTAAGATTGAAGACGGATTCGCTGGTTCACAACCAATAAGAGGCTTTAATCTTCAGACCCCAACGCTCTCATATTTTGCATGTGGAATCGGACCAGACACCGTCGGCGTGGTTCCAGAAGCTTCCAACACAGCTGAACACACTGCAAAGATTTGTTCCAGCAGGGTTCAAGGTCTCCCCAAACATTTGGGCCAATGTGTAGCAGACTTAAGCCCTCTGTATTTGACTCTACAGCAGTGTTTGTCCTCAACCTGCGTTGGAAAGAAACAAACCACCCCACTCCCCACCTCCCCAATTCCTCTTGTGACGCAGATAGAAAGCAAACGCTCTTGATTTAGCCGGGATATTCAGGGACATTATGGATTTCATTAATGGCCGCGCTCGTGCGTCTCACCCATAAAACGAAGCTGTCAAACGACAGAAAGTTGCCATGAGTTGGGGCACGATCCCAAAGCCACCGTAGAAGGGATTTGGGCCACTTGTACAGGCATTATGTCTCCTCTGTGGACGCTAACACAGAGCAGCCCCGTGGCAGTTAGGGGCCACATCTGCTGGTCCCTTCACCCTGGGCTGAATATCAAACCTATCTATATCGTCTCTAGAATGTTCCAAAATTAAATGGACCCATCTATCTATATCATCTCTAGACTAA
The DNA here is from genome assembly GCA_900291075.1 of Melanogrammus aeglefinus. Lineage (NCBI taxonomy): Eukaryota > Metazoa > Chordata > Actinopteri > Gadiformes > Gadidae > Melanogrammus > Melanogrammus aeglefinus. The sequence continues at coordinate 187,938 of OLKM01000068.1, forward strand.
TCAACATTAAACCAACCTATTTATATCATCTCTAGACTGTTGAACATTAAACCAACCTATCTATATCCTCTCTATTTTAATGTGACATATCTCTATCTTAGTGTTAAACGTTAAACCAACCTATCTATATTATAGCTGTCTTACTGTTAGAATAAACCAGTAACATCCATAGACAGTCAAACCATCCCCTTTCCATCCTGCCTTTTAAACTTTGTACCAATCTATGCATAGCATCCTGAGACACTCTGAGACCCATTACACATTTCTATCTATGTCAGACCTATAACATCCTCCCTGGCCTAGCGTTTGAACATTAAGCCAACCAAACATCAAACCAACACTTCAGCCTCCGTCTCTGAGCCTGCCTCCCACTCCCGGGCTCCTCCTCCTCCTCCCACCACCTCCACTCTGCCGCGTTTGAAACTTCATCCCGACCATCTGCGTTTTAATTAGGTGCTGCTTTGATGATGCCGAGGATAGGATGACATCATCGCAGGACCCCCCCCCCTCCTCTCAGGCCTGGCGTACCGTCAAGCGACGCCCGTCGTCCGCAGACCTTAAAGTCGTTAGAGCGTTGCCTTCACGCTCGCAGAGCCGTTAGGACGAGTGCCGTCAATCAGCCAGGGGTTTATCACCTGAACCGCCTCTGACAGGATTTTCCCCGGTCGCCGGGGTGGAAAGAAATAATTTGAAAGCAAAAAAACAAAATCGAATGAATGGCACGTAGGCGCCTTGACATGATCATTAAGTCGCATTCGCCTGCAGGATTTATGAGCGGTGGGGCAACGGGTTCACTCCCCCCTAGGGGGGGTAGACAGCAGCGAGGAGGACGTTTTAGCTAGAGCTCTGGGGAGCGGGGTGGCCCTGATAGTCCCGCCCTCACTGCAATGAGAGAGGGGTTAGGCCTCCTTTAGGTTTAGAGGAAAGAGTCCTGTGTCTTTAGATCCACACATAGAGCACCTAGAGATATACACACAGGCAAGGGGTGTGTATAATGTAATAATGTTCATACTGAAAGGTAAACCTTAGCCGGATCTGGGGACCTTGGTTTGTATTAATAATTAATGCAGACGCACAGGCTTAAAGAAAGAAAAGAATGCGTGAATTGCTCAGATTGCTGGGTTGTGAGATAAAATTTGGCAGCTTGTTTTGCTTGGGAGTTTCATCCGAAGGTTAAGAAAAGAAAGAAAGAAAGAAAGAAAGAAAGAAAGAAAGAAAGAAAGAAAGAAAGAAAGAAAGAAAGAAAGAAAGAAAGAAAGAAAGAAAGAAAGAAAGAAAGAAAGAAAGAAAGAAAGAAAGAAAGAAAGAAAGAAAGAAAGAAAGAAAGTTCAGACAAGAATTCATGGTATTATTCCAGAGCCATTCAGGCATTGAGGTTATCGTACAAGTTTATTTAAAACCTGACTTGAATACCGTAGTAGCCCATCTGACACCACGACCGAGAGCTGTTGCTCGCGGACTGTGGCTCCTCTGTCCTGCGACTTTAAATTCATACAGGACAGTTAACTATCTGTATCTGTCATAGTTCACAGAGTGCTTCCCACTGCCCGAGTCGGCCCACGGGCCACAATGCAGACAGCTGTCTGTTGCCTGGCTGACGGGTGAATGAGACATTAAGGACAGAGGCAAGGCCGGAGACTACTTTGTATTTGAGTCATTTATCAGAAGCTTTTATCCAAAGTGACGTACAGCCTCTACAGTTTCATGCCCCCGGTCTGGGAGACCACAAGGCTTCCAATAACAGCCGTTTCTAATAGCGGTTGCTTTAAGATATGTTTTATCCCGAACGACTTCAGCATCGGCCATTCAAACCGCACCAACAAATACGAAGAACATGACGAATAAAGTCATAGCAACCGCATTTATCGATGAAAGTGTTCTCTCGATGTCATCACATGACACATTGTGCATCGCAGGATGTCCCGTCTGACACATGAACACCCCGGACCCCCTCAGCTGCCATGATATCCCGTCATAAGACAAGGCCCTCACACCAAGGTAGGTCAAACTAGGATTTGTGTGGATTGGATCGCTGTTCCTGCTCCCCGCCAAAACGAGCGTCCGCTGGGGTGGGTGATTAGGGGGGGCTGTTTAGGCAGCACGCCGCAGTACATCGCTCGCCTCGCGGTGTACGCAGCGCGCTCGGCCTGCGTCTGTCTCGGCTCCTGCCTCGCTTCATTCTGGCTGACGAGGAAAGGATTCATTACGTTTAGGACTCTCTCGTCGTTAATACTCAGGTAAGTCCGTCAGTCGGACAAGCCAGGACTCCATTTCTTCGATACATGCCTCCTAACAAAATGTGAAAGATTACCATGAATAAATCCATCGTCCTAGACCCCCCCCCCCCACACACCTCACCCCGTCCAATCTCCTAGGTGAACTGATGAACCAGGACCAAAGAGATATTTAGGCTGACTGTCTGATGGTTCAAATGTGTTAAATCCCTCCTGGCACCGGGAGAAGAGCACAGGGCCGTGACCTCTTTGGAATATCTGCAATATGCTAATATCCTTACAGATTGGAACACATGCATAATGCCTATATTAAATCCAAAACGAACACAGCGAGCTCCACCAGCTACCCCTCGCCTCCCACCACCCCTCGCGCCTCCACCTCTCTCCTCTCTCTCTCTCTCTCTCTCTCTCTCTCTCTCTCTCTCTCTCTCTCTCTCTCTCTCCTCTCTCTCTCTCTCTCTCTCTCTCTCTCTCTCTCTCTCTCTCTCTCTCTCTCTCTCTCTCTCTCTCTCTCTCTCTCTCTCTCTCTCTCTCTCTCCCCGGTCCTACCACAGACAGCAATAATAGCTTGTGAACACCAGATCCAATAAGACAGCAGTGTACAGCAATTAGTGCGATATTAAATGTTTGCTCTGTCATCGGATAATGCATCGCAACGAACAAAAAGTACAGAGTTTATCGGGCTTCAGTCAGCAGAGTTGATTAAAAGGAAATCTAATTTATTGCCACTGCTATAAACTAGGAAACTTACTTACTTTGCGGCTGAGTAATATATGAAGTGATGCGTTTTTTTTGATCAATGTAAAAGTTCAGCATGATCGGGAATGATTCCCGCCAGAACGGCAGAAGCGTGGAGCCGTGATGGTAAAGAGTGTGCTCACGCCTGGTAATTTCATAGCATGTCAACCACAGCTTGAGTGCTGCCCACTGTGTTAATTCCAGCATTGGTACGTTCTAAAAGGTAGTAAAAGCACTTTTCATGATACACAAATAGCCTATTAAGGACATGTTTATGCATTTTAAACGGAGAGGTTCAACACGTGATGAATAAAAAAAACCCATCCCATTAATAAAAGGTTGTTTTGAACAACAAATAACATGCCGGTGCAGAGTTCTGAGTGTCTTCAGGATAAGTGTTATCCTGAGTGTGAGGTTGGCACATTCATCAACACTCGGTTTCACAACGTCGATGTACAATGAACAACGCTATCGTTAATGAGTGAAAGTGGTGGGCGAGTATCTTCACAATATATTGAATATCTTTACAGCATACCGAGACGGGGGGGAAGTCACTCAGAGCTGGGGGTGCTGAGAGAAACACGACGTAGTGACGTCATGTTAAATGCAGAGGCACATTCACGGTTGTGTACATTTGAACGGCCAACCACATTTCACACCAGCTGTAGAACGGTTTCACAAGACAACAGACAGGCAAACGGGGCAAACCGGGGACAAACAGGGACACCGACGCCGCGGTGAAGCAGTCTCCAATGCACAACGCACCCGCAGGTTTGTCTCTCATCAGAAGGCGATTTATTGTGGACTGAAACACAGCCACACTATACGGGTAGCAATAGAGCAAGGCACTTGAACTTTATCACACGGATACACTGGCAGTGTGCGGTGAGGGCCCCGAGTGCAAATGAGAAGCAGAACACTTTGGAAAACCTCTCAGCAGGAGATTTATCCCCATCGGCAAAAGAAACAAAACACTACAACCCACAAGGCTTCCACTGTGGGTTTTTGCTTTTTGGCTCTAGGGCAATTATTAAACAAACCAGACGTCCTTTTTCGAGAAGTACCTTAACCACCATTACCGCCTCGCGTTGGAGCCGGGATACTTACTGAAGTTTGGCATCAGAGTGCCAGAGAACACATTGTTCCAAAAGGAAATTAGATCATGTAAAGCAAACTAGTGGATTTGAACTATTTAAAGATCAAACTTGTTTTATAGACTGTTTATCTCCAAAAATATAAATGTATTTATCATAACTGCAGCACCCTCCACCTTTATAGCAAAAGAGTATCATTATATTAACTGAGTATCTTCACAGTAACTTAGTATCTCAGCCGACACCAAGACTGCCTAGTAACTGATCAGTTACTGATTACACTGTTCAGAGTAAGGGAGTAACAATTCACAATTACATTGTGGGCCCCATTTTAACGGTCTGAAACGCAAGTTTTATGGGCGGGGCTCTTGGCCTATCGCCAAATAATAGGCCCTAATTCACACGTGGAAAAGCGTTTTCTTCCACAACTTCCGAAATACTGAGTCGTCATGTAAATTGCGGCAAAGAAAACTTGTGGCCGCAACTGTGGGTCTATTTAATGATATGCGTCAATACATGAACACACATCGTTTCTAACCATAATTGTAAACATTATCGTTTTAGACTTGTGTTCCTAAGATTCATGTGTCCCCCCGTTCATGCACATTGCCATGGACTGTATTATGCGTTACGTGTATAGTTTGCGTGTGTTTAAACAGAAGGATGCACACACACATGCGCCTGTATTCATTCATTCTTTTTAACACTTACTCGCGGTAAATTATGTTTTCTCACTATCAAATACTCATCAATCCTAAAAGTTATGGACTTGTACACGATGTCTGTGTCAAGAAAATATGTATTTGCTGTACGGTTTTTGCAGATACATTGATTTAATTACAACTTATTACCGCTGTACTAGGCTATCAGCTGTTCTTTCACAAATAATTTAGCCCAACCAATGTTATCATTAACCCTAAAACAAGATTTTGTGTTGGAAGGCTGGGATATAGCCTACTTAGCTCGAGTTTATCATTGTCATTATTATTATTATTATTATTATTATTATTATTATTATTATTATTATTATTATTATTATTATTATTATTTTAACGCATGGCATAGCCTACTACAGTGTTCATTCATGCAGCCCCTATGGAAAACACTTTGCAGTTCCGACCTGCCTACTAGGGAACTTTACTGTCACGTCGTATCCCCAGAGTAACTGAGTAACCTTACATTCACATCGAATATTTAGAGTAATGTTAGATCTTCTGAGTAACGTTAGATCTTTTGAGTAAGTGAGTATACTCACAGTAACTGAGTATCTTTACAGCAACGTCATATCCATACAGTAACTGACTATATTAACAGTAACATCATACATTTAGAGTAACGTTGCATCTTCAGAGCACCTGAGTTACTTTAGCGTGAGCGCAGTAGGAGCAACACCGTAGGCCATCTTGAGTGAGTGTCGTACCTCCCAGGAGATGACCAGTTCATGCCTGCGCCCGTTTCCTCCGCTCACGTTAGCCGGCGCCACCGCTGGGACTAGAAGACAAAGACAAAAAAACACAGGCAACACAATTAGAGCGTATCTACGCATCGTCACCCGCTGTAGTGATGAATCCAATTAATAACCTCTCAGATTTACAACGTCAAAAACAAAATAGAATATTAGCCCGTAAAACACCCGGCGTGATCAAAAACGACCTAGAACCAGAGCCTTGTTGGCGCCTTCCAGGATTGATTACCATATCCGTGACGAGATACAGCGATTAGCGAGTTAATTACGCAGAGGAGATAGGAAGAATTAAATAAGCCTCTTCCAGGCCACCCTTGACCTTTGTAATTATTATGTTTTTACGGATGAGAAACCGGTGGGCGGTGGGGATGCGACGGCGGAGACACCCTGGACCCAGGCGGTGAACAGTGTACGGTGGTATGGAGGTACGGCGGCTGTAGCGCGTGGTGAACGGCGTACATGGCGCTCCACTGACTCCGGGGCCTCGCCGCCGGCTAAATTCGCGTAAGCCGATTATTGTGCAAACTTAAAATGCAGCTAGGTTAACAATGGAGCAGGGGGATAGAGTAGGGCTCACGTGGTGGTGCGTGAAGGGAACACACCACCCCAACCCCAACCCCAACCCCAACCCCAACCCCCAGCCCTCCTCAACAAGACAGAGTGTAGCTCCATCCCTGCCGATCAGCGAGGATGTATTCCGTTGACGTGCCTTCAGAGGTAACAGGAGTCGGAGGTGCTTAACATAATAACGTATGCAAATGCCCGAGGGAATGCTCGTGCCGGTGTATGCGTTATCATTTTAATGTATGCATTTATTCTATATTTACAATGATTTTTCTTTCCTGCAGTTTATCTCGGCGACACGCGCATCATTTCCCCTAGAGGGGAAGCACTTATTCACCCTATTGATTCCACACAATCAATAGGGTGATAAGTATTTCATTACCCCCCGAGTACTATCTTCTGTTTTATCCGATGTATATATCTTATTAACGCACGTTTCCAGCTGCAGGGTGTTCCTTCCTAATACTATTTCACGGGTTTGGCAGACCCTGTTGAGAGTGCCTTACCGTGAGGTCGTTAAAAGGGGTTGCCCAAGGGTGCCTACTGACAAACTGTGGACATTGGGTTTCGAACCCAGAACCTTTCGGCCTCGGGACACTAAACATCCTAAGCATTAAACTACCCAGCCCCCCCCCCCCCCCCCCTAGAAGACTATCTAGCCCCCCATAGAATGCCCAGACCCCCTGCAGACTATCCACCACCCTCCCTAGGGTTACCTGATTCTTTGGTGCGTACCCCCCTGGAGGGGGCGCTGGGGTCCCCCGTGCCGATGGCGTTGCTCGCCACCACCCTGAACTCGTACTCCACCCAGGGGTTCAGGTCCACGGCCATGGCAGACTCCATGGTGCCCGTCACAGGCTCTGGGTCTTGGGGAGAGGGGAAAAGAGACTTACAATGTACTTATTGTAAGTCGCTTTTGGATAAAAGCGTCTGCTAAATGCCCTAAATGTAAATGTAAATGAAACCAACAGGATTCATGCTGGTTACGCGCTTCAATCATCAGAATACTTAAAACTTGCTAATGCTGCGTTTAGGCCGTGTTGGATATGGGAGAATGGGGTTTGGAAGGTTCTTGTCCGTACAACCTGTACAAGTGTTCATGTATATAAGTTTGCATTAATTAATAATATAAATATAACAAACACACTATGTCTAACAATGTAGAAGATGTAGAGTCACAGTGGCAGTCAGTCTTTCAAGAGGCCACAAATCAACTCTGATACAATGGTAACTGAATGACATGCTAGCTAGGAATGAATGCTTTCTAAATCAGCCTGGCAACGTGGATCAATACAGACAGGAAGACCGTGACCTGGTTAATGAATATTAATACCTGAGGTGGTGGCTTCATTTGAAGCTGCTCTGTTTTTAATGTAGGTGTTTTTAACGTAGGCCAATGCTAGCATTCTTGTCATGTTAAAAATGGGTTTGAAGTGAACACATTAATGAACGGCCAGGAGCAAATTACACACATCGATGAATTCATACTTTTATACAATGTTAGTTTTTTTTGTGCAATGGGATACTTTTCTGAAAGGCAAGGGGAAACATGATTTTATCGTTAACTGTACACAGAGCGCCAACTCTCTCGCCTTGAGCGTGACTCACGTAAATGACCATCTTCACACACTTTCACGCAACACCTTCTATTTCCAATTCAAAAAACATCGGACCAGCTGGGGTTCTCGAGGGAACAGACCGACTGGTTTTTTTTCGAGCGGTCTGATTGGCAGTTGAGGAGGTCAGTGGAAAAGACAGGGGAGGAGGCCGTGGAGAAGACAGTGAATGAGGCAGTGAAGAAGACAGTGGAGGAGGCAGTGAAGAAGACAGGGGAGGAGGCGGTGGAGAAGACAGTGAAGGAGGCAGTGAAGAAGGCAGTGGAGGAGGCAGTGAATTAGACAGTGTAGGAGGCAGTGAAGAAGACAGTGAATGAGGCAGTGAAGAAGACAGTGGAGGAGGCAGTGAATTAGACAGTGTAGGAGGCAGTGAAGAAGACAGTGAATGAGGCAGTGAAGAAGACAGTGGAGGAGGCAGTGAAGAAGACAGTGAATGAGGCAGTGAAGAAGACAGTGAATGAGGCAGTGAAGAAGACAGTGAATGAGGCAGTGAAGAAGAAAGTGGAAGAGGCAGAGCAGGAAATAGAAAAGGGAAAGAGCAGAAAGCTTTTAGTGGAGCAGCCGCCTATAGGTGTACTTTTAAAAGTGAGTGGTCAACCAAGTGGTCAATCATCCCCCCCCCACACACACACACACACACACACACACACACACACACACACACACACACACACACACACACACACACACACACACACACACACACACACACACACACACACACACACACACACACACACACGCTGAAAAAGGCTGATTTGAATCATTACTTAACCCCAAGCCTTATTAATGGGGCCCCCTGTTCCTCAAGGTTGAGGTTGAAGTTCATAGCCATTTGTATTTGTGTAAATAAAGAAAAATTAAACAATTATTTTATTTGTCTGAATTTGTCTTGTTTAACCCAATATTTCAATTATTAACACTTGCACTAATGAATTATAAAATAGCTGGAAATTGCAATAATTATTGTGTGGGGTGAAAGTTCGCCTCGTTTGGGGGTCCCTCCTCCCCAAACCCGTACTCTTACTCCCAACTCTTGAAATGTGGCAGCTCTGCTGTATATTGTGTTGGCCTGTTATCAAATGTAGCTATTACACCACTTTATTCTGTAATATGAAGTCATTAGATGCTATTTTCTTCTAGCCATTACAGCGCTTTTAGAAAATTGCTGGCGCGGGCTGGCCTGTATAGCCGACTACAAATGTTATTTCCTTGGTGTTTATTTTGATCCGGGAGCCAGGAGCTAACCAAACAAATGCAGCAGAGAACTAAGGAGCCATCTGCCTCTCCCTAACCCTTCCATTGAAATTGCTGGGTTGAATTTTTATTCCTTTTCAAACAAGAAAGATAGTTGCTGTGCCGTGCTCCGTGCTATGGGCTACGAGTGCTTCACGCGCAACGGTTCAAGCAGGTGTCGGCTAATCCGCTAACCCCGGGCCTTCTGTAATGAAGTTCCGTCAACATTAGCCTTAGCGACAGAAGACAATCGTTTGAAAGGAAAACATATCCACGACAAGAGCACAACAAATGTATGCAAGGGGAAAGCCGGTCCTTATCATTCAAGACACAGCGGCGCCACGCTGCTCTTTAAACGAGCGCTGATAACCGCGTTGGAGCCGAGCGGAAAAAAAGCCCATCCGCAGTATGCTAATCTTCACAAGTTCACTACTTGCAATGCATCACAGGAGGCTTAATTGTCCTTTATCAAATTAAATATTGTTTAACAGACTCCTCCGTGTGAAAAGAGTGTTTGCTAAGTATGATTTATCAATCCGTGCCGATGGATTAATACCGCATCATAAACCTGGTTAATATTTTTAGCTTAGTCCATCAGAATGGATTGCCCTCTGCTTAGCAACCGTCATTCCTTCAACGTTCACTTTTAATGATTTCCCTCTGAACCATAATATATTGTTTTCATCGGACATAAATTCTCTATTTTCAGCGAAAATGAAAGCATCCCAAGCCAAAAGAAAAGGTAAATGAGGCTAATCTAAAGACTCAACTTTAGATACGAACAAGCTTGAATAACAGTTTTAATAAGTACTTCACAACTCTTGTATTTCAATGTTTAATAGACCTTTAAATTCACAAAAGAACGTCCATCTTCTGACGCAGTATAACATCGCCACTTGGTAAAGTGACATTCTTATGGCAGGGCCATCTATTTATTGTAACACAGTGCTGAATATAAATTCCAAAAAAGTAAAGCATGGCAAAAATTTAGTATTAAAAGTTAATAAAAAAAGAAAAATAAGGCACAATTATAAAATGCATTATATATGCAGGTAAAAAAAAACGAAAAATATCCAACCGGAGAAATCGGATGATTAGCTCAAGGCTATTTTCCAGCATAATTGCATTTTAAAGGACCGAACCACACCTTTAATACAATAACATGCACCAGCGGCACTAGCCGCTGATATCAGTGTACTCCCAGAGCTTGATAAGCAGACTGGTGGGGGGGGGGGGGGGTACCTGTTCTGACGGTCTGCCAGCCCAGAGAGAACGGGCTCCGGGCCTGGAGGTTGTAGGTGCTAATAGGGCTGTGGTTGTCCAGCCCACGGCTCCAGGAAAGGGTGGCCGTGCTGTCGGTGATCTCCTCCACAATCACCACCCCGGGGGGGCCAGGAGGCCCTTGCAGGAGAGAGAGGACACACACACACACACACACACACACACACACACACACACACACACACACACACACACACACACACACACAACACACACACACACACACACACACACACACACACACACACACACACACACACACAGGAGACACACCCACATAAAGGAGAGACGAGACACACCCACATAATGGAGAGAGGACATACACAGACGGACACACACACACATAGATGAGAGAGGACACACACACACACACACATCCACATAGATGAGAGAGGACACACACACACACACATCCACATAGACAAGAGAGAAGACACACACACACACACACATAGGAGAGAGGACACAAAAACACACACAGAGGAAAGACACACAGATAAAGGTATGAGGAAACAAACACACACACACAGGAGAGGGAAGACACAGACGGATAGAGGAGAGAGGCCACATACAGATAGAGGAAAGAAGAGACACTACAGACAAGAGCGCATAGAGAAGATAGGACACAGAAACACACACAGACACAGATCGTTAATGAGCTGGTCGGGGTGATTCATCTCGCACTACTATGGCTACAAGTTGGGCTGCGAACATCGGGAATCAAACCGAGTAGCTTTCGGCTGTCGTGTAGTGAAACCACTACACACTCCTGTGCATTCGAAAATCGACAGGGCTGCGTGAGGTGAGAAGGGGAAATTCCACCGGTCAAGCTGAGTTAGAACTCAAGGATGGACTCCACCGAATCGGGTTTAGGGCAACCGTCAGACGTTTCCTGCTGAATAAGGAATATCAAATGCCTTATTTATCTATTGCCTTATTTATGCACACATTTATTTATTTGGCTTTCCCTGGAGGCAGCGGCGGGCCAGCTGTGATCTGGAGGAGAGGCGTGGTGAGCGACCCTGCTCTGTTTTAACTCAGCCAAACATGTGTTTACCCCCAGCCTTCAGTCACACGTGAAATCTGCTAGTGCAGTGGTCGCCGTCTGAGGACTTGAGGGGGAGCAGCTGTAAGTAAAGTCTGTGGCAGCTGCCCGGCATCAGGGGGGAAAGCAGTGTGCCCGGTCCACACATCAAGTGTCCACTGGAAGCTCCGTTCACGTCGGACGACCGATGTTAATAAAGTTCCTTCACAGTGTGTTCTTCATACTCAATTGTAGTTGATTTGATAAAAAAAAACAGAAATGATTTTCCTCGTTATTTCTTATTCAAACCAATGAACCAATTTCATGAGAATGTTCTGCTGTTTTCTAAAAGACGCCTTTCAGGTGAAAGATGCTGCTTTCTTCATGAGGTGGGCGCAACAATAAATAAATATTTATAGATACAGCAGTAGTAATTAAGAGTTGACTACAGATGGCAGCTATACCAGCTCATTTCTTAAAATAAAATGTGTTAACAATCTATTCTAAGGTCCAAACATTCCCCTTGTGTGTCTTGAAGTCCAACTTTGATCCAGATTGATAAATATTAACGTAAATAGATAAATATAGAAATAAACAGCCCATTAGGGTTACCACATGGTCTCCTAGGCTAGATTGCTTTTAGTGATAAAAGAAGAACGTTTATAGTTTCCTTCCATCAAATCTCTCTTAAATTGGACTAAGCTGAAAAGAGATTGTTAAAGATTTTGTTAAAGATGGCATTTACGATAGCATTAACAATGGCGTTTTATTTGGCTGACGGTCAACAGAGATGTTTTGGATTGGACGAGACAGAGAGACAGACAGACAGACAGACAGACAGACAGACAGACAGACAGACAGACAGACAGACAGACAGAGAGACAGAGAGACAGACAGACAGACAGACAGACAGACAGACAGACAGACAGACAGACAGACAGACAGACAGACAGACAGACAGAAGACAGAGAGAGAGAGAGAGAGACAGACAGACAGACAGACAGACAGACAGACAGACAAGACAGACAGAGAGACAGAGAGAGAGAGAGAGAGAGAGAAGAGAGAGAGAGAGAGAGACAGAGAGAGAGAGAGAGAGAGAGAGAGAGAGACAGAGAGACAGAGAGAGACAGAGAGAGAGAGAGAGAAGACAGAGAGAGAGAGAGAGAGAGAGGACCTCCGCCTACCTCGGACCAGAAGTTCAGCCTCGGCGAACACCACGTCGGCGCTGGTGTGGGCCCGGCATCCGTATTTCCCAGCATGCTTCAGGAGGATGCTCCTGATCATCAAGTCCACTGTAGAAGACTGCTGCAAAGAGCATACAGAACACCTGTAAGAGCGGGCGGGTGGGGCGTTTCTGTGGGCGTGTGTGTGTTTGGCGGGGTGTTGTAGAGGCTGTCTACACGGAGCCAGGGTAAAACAAGGTGCCTGGCTGCCGGTGTTATATCTGTTCAGATGAGAGACGCCTGAGGCGAGACGGGGAATAATTCAAGGTCTGCCGACAGCTGTTTAGCGCGGCGCCTGATTAAAAATACAAGACAGACATCAGTCACGATGCTGTCAACCCACAGAGGACCGTCAAGGAAAATACCCCGTCTTCAGAGGACTGGTGCTGCGGCGGCGGCGGCGGCTGGAGCTATTCATGAGATGTGTCTCTAATGTGATCCTCCGAATGTTCGCCATGCGTTAGGAATGGCGGCAGCCTTTACTTCCAGGGTTAGATTTAAACATACGGTGCCCCCTCCGAATGAGTGTCCACCCTTTTGTTGGGTCAATGAATATGGATGTTGAGGAGTTGAGGCTAAAGTTTGTGTTCTGGATTTTACGGAGGGATGGGGGGGGACGGGGACGGGGGGGGGACTTCTAACAGAACTATTATTAACTGATATCGGATATTACCGCAAAGCTGAATTCATATACGACACTCAATGAATAATACATACAAATTGTATTCTCCCCCCCCCTCGCGCTATTTATTACTTTGTTTGTAGAAAAACAGCCTTGGGCTGCACTTGAAGGCTTTAGAATTGATGGCTGGAGGTTCACCCATCATTAACGTATAGCCTGCTCTCTTAAGATGTCTCTATAAAAGGTTCCTGGTGTTCCCTAGTGATTACCATTATCATATTAATGATCTCGGCAAAAAACGATCTCTCGTCGAGGTATCTTGCCTTGGGAGGCAAATCCTAACCGTTTTTTCTATTTTAAATACTTACTATTATTCATTTAGCTGACACTTTTATTCACAGAGCGATTTACATGGACTTCTGTCCTTAAGTAGCAGGTAGCGGTTAGACCTCTTGCTCAGGGACGCCCGCACTTACGCTTTGTGGGGGGCGAACCCCGAACCTTCTGTGAAGCACACTAACCACTTCAATATCACGCCCATATGTAAATACTGCCTCTTGGTCCATAATGTTTACTTTCAATAAAGCAGCATATACCGTTATAATGTCTACCTCAATGGTCTCAACTGCCAGTTAAGACCTTTTCTTTGACATTTTTACTACTCATACATTGTGTATTATTACGCGTATTGCGTGTTTTTGGTGGTATTTGTTGCACTTTTGCTACATAAACATACACGTTTCATTTCTACTGCTGTTCTGCCCTTTTTGCTGTTACGTCGGAATATCCCGTCGGGGATAAATAAATCATCCTCTTATCTTCTCTTAAGAGGGGTCCGTATTCAAAGGGAGCAGCAGCGACATGTCATTCTCAAAGTCACCTGTTGCACCACAATGTGATTCATTTACCGAGAAAGTCACACACATGAATGCGCGTCCCCTATGGAACGTCTGTCAGATCGTTTACTTATTTCTTGTTGGAAGATCAGCCAATCGGAGACGAGGCAGGTGAACCGCGGCATCTGGAACCTACCACAGGTAAATATCGGCTTACGGAAAATGCAGAGGAAGAGGTGAGCGTTCTGGTAGTCAAACCTTTATTCTAATCCTTCCCCCACCACCAAGCCAATCTCGTATTAGCCAGTCGACCATTTTAAACAAATGAATATATATTAGCATGCCATTACGGCAGAGACACAGGTTGCCTTTGTCCTCAAAGAACAAGTAAACGCTCAAATAAATCCAAAGACTATCTATCCACTTATTGGATATGTGTCCCCACTGGTTTATTTTCCTCTCTTTAAAAAAGTGCTCCTTCAATTCAATCTCTTGGCAGCGAGGTGAGGAATGTAAATAAGCCTGGAGCCATGAAGTGCAAAGCTTTGCCCAGGGCTAAGCTGGCGGACCTGTTGTACACCACTGCCATTTCAGAGGCAATCTGGGAGCAGTCCTAACACGTGTAGGGGCCTGCATCGTCAATGCTCCTACAGCCACTGATAGACGTGATCGTGAGATGGTGGCAGGTCCTTTATCACCATGACAGCCCCAGCTGAATGACCTTTCAGAGGATTCACCCCTTCTCTCCAACACGACTCGCACTTCAAAATCGGTAATTAGACAGATAAGGGGATTTATCGTTTGTTCGCGACCCCCTGCTCTGACCTCTGCTCTGACCTCTAATTGAAAAACGAGATTTAATCACCATACATGTCTGAATAGTACAATAAGGAATACATATAGGTTGAGGTTAAATAAATGCACATTTTGCATAGTTTCATGAAACACAAACACACACACGGACGTACAGACAGAACAACAGACAGGGCATGAGAGATGCTTTGGGGGACGCAGACCAGCATGCAGCAGCTCGTTACCTGTGCTCTGACGGTCTGGATGTACTCCAAGTGGCCACCGTCCTTCTGGAAGTTGATGGGCCGCTGATTGAAGGACCACTGGAAGCCGACGTCCAGCGACGTGTCGTGGGTCGCCTTGCAGCTCAGCACCACACTCTCCCCCACCGTCACCTCCAGCCGCCCGGGGCTCAGGTCCACGCGCATGGGCTCTGGAGACACAGAGCTACTGCCCTGTCATCCCAGGAGAGACCACCTCCAGCTGGGGGGGGGGGTAGGAGAGACCCCCACAAGCTGGGGGGGGGACCCCACTACCAAAACTGTCCTGTCGGACCAGGAGACACCCCTGTCAAGCTGGTGTAGACCACTACCACTACTGCCCTGTCAGACCAGGAAAGTCCCCCCACAAGCTGGGCGGTACCACTACTGCCCTGTCAGACCAGGAAAGTCCCCCCACAAGCTGGGGGGGACCACTACTGCCCTGTCAGACCAGGAAAGTCCCCCACAAGCTGGGGGGGACCACCACCACCACTACTGCCCTGTCAGTCCAGGAGAGAGCTCCATCACCTGGGGTAGACCACTACTACTACTGCCCTTTCGTTCCCGGAGAGACCCCTGCCAGAGGCCAGTGGAGCCACTGTATAATATTACACGGATATAACATTCATTTAATAAAGCAGGGATCATATCCACTGTGAGATACAATATGATCCATATATATTGGGTTAGACTATAACTAGCTGTATAATATATACATACATTATTAATTCACACTGGGTATGGACAAAAGCCACTGCCGCTGTAGCTTCAATAAAACAGAGAGCCACCGATTAGCCGGGGAACCAAAGCAGGGTAACCATAGTGATGTGCTTCAACCAAAGAGCCTTACAGCGAGTTGTAGATATTTCATTCAGAGCAGATAGTGGGACAGGGATCTTCCTCAAGGATGCCCACAGACACGCTTCAGGGCATCTGAACTGTGCGGTTCAAACCAGGAATCTTTGGAATGAGAATTTGGCTAAGTCACGACATTATCACTCCCGACCTCTGTCTTGGTTGTCCTACAAATCAGTTGACATTAATATCCAATGTCGGATCTGACAGACAGCCCTAATCTGAGTGTTTCACTTCCCTTCGTCTCAGTTTGTTTCCGACCAATCATGTTGCAGGAGCTGCTGCCTAGAAACCCACCGGCTGAAACCCCAGGACCCTAACATGTCACCCGAGCACTGGACTATCCTCCTCAGTGTGGCTACCCGGAGACAGGCGGCCGCTAAGGGAGTCGTTCTATGATGAATCTGGGATGTGATAGCTGCTTCACGGATCACCAAGCACAGGGTACGGTCTCCGGTGCCCTCGCTCCCGGCAGGGTGGGGGGTGGGGAGTGAGAGCCACAGTTGGGTGCCGTTGACCCGTGGTTGGCTGGCGCTAATTTGGCAGGAAATGAAGCCCCCTGCGGGCCTTGCTTACCTTTCACCCAGAGCATTGCCGTCATCTCGGCCGAGCCGAAGGTGTTCACCGCCAGGCACACGTAGTGGCCCTCATCGGCGCGGCTGGAGTTCACGATCTTCAGCGTGTTGTCCTGCAGCAGCGTGATCCTGCAGAGGGGGAGAGGAGGCTGCGGTCGATAGCGGTTTGGGGAGGCGATTCACGTCTGACCGGCTGAGGGCTCAGGCGCACTGGTTAAATATTTGGGGATGCCGCCTCACAGCAGCGCCACTTCAACATTCCTCCCCCGTCCTCCGGACGTCGCTGCGCCTTAAGAGGAGAGGGATCCGATTCCAGAGCAAAAGATGCTGATTCCACCGGGGAGAGGAAAAGTAAATTTAAGGCCTGTTTACGTTGAGCGAGCTTGTGCCGCCCGGAGGGGTTTTGAAGGACGCTAAAAGGCATGGGATACACAAAGTTGTTTAAGCGCTAGAAAAGGCTCAGTGGACTTTTAAATAGAAAGTCAACAGTCTTTAGCTGAGCCGGGTAAAGCTCCATCAATTTAAAAAAGCAGGGAGAGATGACAAAAGCAATGCTAAACTCCACAAAATCCATCGCCAATTTAAGCCCATTAATGAAAGTGATTTCCGGATAGCATCGAGCAACGCTATCTCAAATTGGATTAAAACACAGGTGCTTAGGGTAACGATAAGGCGGAAAGGGGAGGGGAAAGAGAGTTCAATTTAGATAGAAGACTAAATTAATTCATTTTAAATATGGATTGGTGGCACGGGGATAAGGAAGTCACTTACAGAAACACCCCATAAAGGCCCATTAGGACGTCATTAGGTTTTAAGGTGATTAAGCTTCATTTTGTTTCTATTAGGGAGTTATTGTTATATTTGGATTCTTATCTTTCCCTTCCTTCTCATGTTCTCTAATGGGAACTGGTGTTGTACTCAACAAGGTCGGGGCATTTAAACCAATGATTGTGTTCAACACAAACAGAGGCTTCTAATGATTGCGATTGACCAGTCAATCCCTCCACCCAAATGGCCGTGGTTACACGATTGGTACATGCCTGGTTTTGCTTCGGCCCGGTGCAGTTTATTTGTGGTGGAAGCAAACAAAGGCAACAACAAAGAAAAGAAAAACACGGCAATGAAAAAACAACATGAAAAAGCACACTTTTTGCTCTGCCTGCAAAGCGGTGGTGCAATGATTAATCTTTGAAAGTTGTCCAACAATTAAAACTTTTCTGAGGCCAAAAATACTACGCTACACTTTCTTCAAGTTTGCCAATTACATTCATTATCTCTGGTTGCAAAATGTTGTGGACAAACTCCACATTTCTGTCCAATTACTAACACTTCTGGCCACGGGCAACGGATTAAGTTATCTCAGGGTCCCCGGGTGGTTCTCACTTTCTATTCTAAAGATTTCAAAAACAAAACTAGAAAATCAAAATAGGAAGTTAACTCCTACTGCTATGGCAAAACACGGAATAAGTCGAAGGCTTTTTCGTTCAATTTCTACATTGATGACTTTAAAAATACCTAATTGGATGCACCAACTCTGGAAATTGGTTTCATATGGGGCCAAGTATTATTCGAAATACCAAATTTGCTCCAGCGTGCTTGTGGTGAGCCTGTGACATTTAGATGAATATTCAGCTTGTAATTGAAGGATTAGGACAGTGAGCTCCCTGGCACCCCGCTGATCAGTCAGAGCGCTTTTCAGGGCAATCCATCAGTGTATGGCCCAACAGAGACCAGCACTAGTCGGATACCAATTTTGCCTTAGTTCCAGTATTTGCATTGCACTTAATAAAGCATGCATCAATTATTTCGAACAATCTAATGTATTATCGATTTAGATTATCTCTCTGTATTATTTTCTGATAAATCAGCACATTTACTTTGCCTATATGTTAGAAAGATCTGTATAACAATGGCATTATAATGTGGATATATATACAGTATATACTGTATATCTTCTTATGCTATATGTGGTTTCATGGTGATCTCATCTTCAGGTTACTTTCTAGTCTGTGGCTAGCAGGGGCAGAATCAATTGGAGGTTTTGTTGTTAGTGGAAAAAAACTGGACCCGATTTCTAGGAGAAGATGTCTTTGGATCGTGATCATTTTGATGCCAGAGCTTGTTGTATTTCTAGTGGCTTATGCGGACACATTTAATTGAATTGAATTGCCAACCAAATTAAATATTTATAGCCACTCTGTTTGGTTGGAATATTCCCGATCTAATCTTTAAAAAAGAAAAAAAAGAAGCAATTTCTGCCCAAACCAAACAATCAGAACAACACAAAAGTTTGTTTCCTTTGTCCGTTCATTTCATTCCCATTGTGTCGGCGTCCGTATTTACCGTGCTGAGCCCCATGGTTATTACGGCTAGAGGGTGATTGACATTTGCGGAGGTAGACTCGGCAAGGTGTGACAAAAATTCCACCACCGTTCGCCATGCGACGTTCCTCAAATTAAGGAGGGAATCTGCATAGGACAAGGACGCTGCGGCGGAGAGGACACCTTCCAGGGAGCGCCGGCACACAACACATGCAAATTAGCCCGGGCCAGACGAGTCTAACTCGATATGAGGAGGCCACAGCGGTATAGCCGAATGATGGAACGACGCAGGAGCCAAGGAAAAGGGAACGCAAACAACAGGGGGCGACTGAAGTCTTAATGGTTTTATTGTATTGACAAATTCAACCCTTTCTTTAGTTTCGTTGGTGAAAAGACAGGCTTTCGGTTGGTGTTGGTGTGGGCAACATAAAGCAGAAACAAATGGGATTAATACTTTCTGTTTAAAAGACAAAGACCACCGAAACATTAAAGGAAATCCATGTTAATTACGGGCCCTTCGTTAAATCAGCACAGCTGCCATTGCCAGATAAAGGCGGCGCCGCGTCGAACCCGTGGCCTGCTCCTTCCAGATTCTGATGCCGTCTTTGCAAGTGGCGAAAAGCACCGCAGCTCCATGGATAAGGCCGGGAAAATGCTTCAAGGATTCAAGACCTGACAATGGACGACCCCCCCCCCCCCCCCCCACACCGTCGGTCTTAGCCCTGATCAGCCTTGGTAAGACTCGACATCCACAAGGTCAGAATGGAAATCACTGGCCTTCATAAAGACATGGCAGAGTGCAGACTAGCAAATACATGGGAACCGGCCACGGGAGCAAACAATGCAATAAGCTAACGCGATATTAAGACGTTAACTGAATTCCTTCTTCTATTTTCAGAGCAGGAGAAAAGTTCTAGAAGAAAAAACCCCCCAAATAAAGCAATGTAAAATATAAAGTGAGTTATTCTAAGGACAACCCTTCACTTTCAATCGAGAATAAGTATGTGTCTGGTGAAAAGTCTGCTGCAGGCAAACTTGTGTGGCGTTTCCACATCCAGTAAGTGCTCCATTATGTGATATTGTTGAGCATTACAAAAAGCCCCTACATTCAATACAAAATGGCAGGGGGAGCCCTTTTAACATTCCTTAAGTGCCCTGTTTTACCTAAGAATCAAAGACAGGTTTTTTTCCAAGATATCAAAAAAAGAAATACAAGTTCAACGTTAAATACAAGAACTGTAATCTCAAACAAACATAACCTGCATTGAAATACTGTGCAGAGGTTTATCTTCCGAGATAAAACTTTATCCAAAGTGAGATGTAACGGTAAGATTCGGCCAAATCGTCCCTAGGTCTGATGTGACACCACAGAGAAGAACCAGGGTTTGACGAATGTCTCCCACAGTGTATCAGGTACACAGAGATCCAATCTCTGGGCGTTCATCGGCCCCCTTTCGCCTTAAAGGATCACCACATGTCCTCCATCCATCTCTTGCACTATCTCTCCGCCCAGCTGCTGAGAAAACACACAGCAATCCCTGTGTTGGCAGTTTCGAAAAAACGGGCCTTTGATTTAGCGCGCAACAACTTTGCTTTAATAAACTAACTCCAACTATGCACTCCAGCGGCATCAATAATAAAAATTTAAAAACATTGTGCCTCTGATTCTTTTAGCGACTCGCCACTTACGCTCTCCACTGCACTGACTACTGCTTCATTTTTTTTTTTACAAAGGTCAATTCATGCAGCACTTGAATTTTCAACAGTTCCTCGTCCCATATCGATCGAGCTGCTTTGATTATTCTGCGCCTCGCCTGAATGACGCTCCGGATAAAAGCAGCTAAATAAATCACTCAATGTAAAAGCAGATGTAATGCATTCCAACCACATTGTAATGAAACTCAGTGTCCGTCCGTCCGTCTGCCAGTGAGCGAGCGGACTGCTGTGGCTGGCTGTAGCGTAGGGTAGGGAAGGGACGGGCTGTGAGGGGAGGCTGCGTGATTGGATCACCAGCGTCCTGCCCTTGCGAAGAGAGAGAGAGAGCGCTCCGGAGCCTGGGCTCTGCGGGGCGGGGGGCTCGGCGGGGGGCTGCCAAGGTCCAGCCACCTTGGCTCGGGCCGCGGCGCCCGGGAGGCCTGGGTGCTGACGGGTGAACCTGGCTCCTGCGCTCGGCTTGATTGATGTCACGGGGCGAGGCTAGCACCCCACTGGGGGGGGGGGGGGGTGGCACATTGAGTTGTTTCCCACCCCGAAAAAAAAACGGATGATGCGTCAAAGTGTACGAGTTGTAAAACCCGTTGCGGTGGGGAAGTGACGCTGGATTCTTCTTGTGCGCGGCGGAGGTCCACGTTTGTGAGCCCTCGGCGGCTCGATGGCACGGTGGAAACTCTGCTTTCCAGACTTTAAGAATAGAATAGTGTTGGAGCCAACGTGGAGCGAGACAGCGTAAATATCTTGCATTGCTGGTTTCATTACTGAAACTGGTTCATGTGCGGGCGTAGTTTCATGTCTTTATTCCACTGGGGTAATGAACCTTCTCTCATTAGTGGGATGCTGAACAATATCCCAGAATCTTCCGGCGAAATGAGCCTCTGCTTCCTTGGCGGCCATGGTTCAGTCGGTGTCGTTTTTGCAGAATGACTTGAGAAGGTTCAGGTCCTCTGAAATGCATGGCGTTGAGTCATTGTGCTGCAGTTTTGCATGAAAAAAAGATATGTTTGATTGGCTGTTTGAAGTTTGATTGATTGTTTCACTTAAAACCTGAATTTCCCTCGGGATAAATAAAGTATCTATCTATCTATCTATCTATCTATCTATCTATCTATCTATCTATCTATCTATCTATCTATCTATCTATCTATCTATCTATCTATCTATCTATCTATCACTTGGGTTAAATTTGTATTATACATTTTCAATGTGACTTCCAAACCCCGTACAACACCTGTCAAAATTATAATGGAAGGAAATATCCTAATAGACACCCAATATTCACAGGAATTAGTCACAGTGGCTAGTCATCCTTATTGCCACGATAGACCAATACAGGACCCCAGGTACTGACAAATAAGCCTGTTTATTTATGTAAGAAAACTAATACCTTCCCTGATGTGATTTACCAACCATCTATCTTGTCCACATTTCCTACACTGGAGCGGAGTGTATGATTGTCGTTTCACAAACCCTAGCTTAATGATGTAAGTACTGGTAGCAAACACGCCCACGGGGGGATTCATTCACTTCATATTTATTTACCAATCATGACACTGGAGGCTGGGATCCGCAAGCGTGTGATTGGTTAACAGCAAACACACACTTCTTCCCCGTCCTACAGACGAAATCGTGGCTTTAAAGGTTTAACATAAACGCCATGTTGCCTGGTCCCTGTAGAAATATCATTTTGCTGAGTGCTGAATGAGAATTAACTTCTCATTGGTAGCATATCTCCGCAATGAAACAATAAACAAGTCCTAACCCCACCTCTTTGGGTCTTTGGTTTTTCCGGCCCAGGCTCTTGCGCCGTCTGCCCCCCTGAACGTTGTACCAAAACACAGTAGGAATGCTGGATCTGAGGGGAGGGGAGAGGCAGGGCATTCAGCGGGGAGGAGGTACCGGTTGCTCTGCTGCAGCCGTCTGCTGTCTGCTCTCCTCCAGGTGACCCGAGGCTTGGGCGAGGCCCGGGGGTTGCAGGCGAGGGACACGTCCTTACCGAGGGTGGCGATGACCCGCACGGGGTTGGGGATGAAAACAGGCGGCGACGCTAGGAGACAAAAGCCATAAATTCGCTTTAGTACGCCCTTTAAAACAAACTCTAAAACAGTTTTAACGACTTCATTTTTACCCTGGCGTTCGGGGCACTTGCTCCCTCGTAACCACATGACCGCATGAATAAGCCAGCGTTCATATTTTATTCACTAATTATGGAAATATCTTTGTTCTTTCGCTCCAAACACGGTTGTAAACACCGGAGGGATGGTTAACAGGGTGTATCTGTGACACCGGTGTCAACAACCCACTCCCCGCGGCCAGATGTGTTTGGCGTACCTCCATCTGGCGAACGCGCTCCGGTCTTCCTCCACGGACGACCCTTGACCTACGAGTGTGCCCTTGAAACTATTCTAACTATAAATTGGTTCCCCAGCACGATGCGCGTTACATAGCGGAGGCGCATACACCAACTCAGGTCATGGCTGTGATCTTATGCCTCTCTGCTGATTTCAAAAACAAACCAGATCAAATCAGCTGTGGCACTTAGAGACCCAGGGCCAATCACCACCAAAGTGCTTCACCAAGAGGGGGGCATTAGCAACCTTTAGAGGCCGCGCCGAACAACACTGTATGAATAAAATAAAAACAGTGGATGTGACAGTGGAGCTAAAAGGTCACGGTTGAGGCTGACGTCGCTGCTGCAGCCCAGGAAGTGCCAGATGTCCTTGAAGGTCGCTAACAGGCCCGCGCTGGCATTTGCTACTGAGATGTATGTCTCTGCAGGGCTCCTGCTGCATGTTAGTGGTTTGCAGGAAAGGGAAAGCCACTTCAATTGGTTGATCTGGTGGAAAATAATTATTATTAACAAGCGCCGAAGGGAGGATAGTGACACGTTTAATGACTCAACCACCATTGGCAGATTAATTGGCTTGCCTGTAATTACATGATCTTTCATAAAAACAAAGGCGGTGTGAACCCAGTGCCTTGTTTTAACGGCATCTTCCTTCCTAAACTAGTCGTTTTAACAAATTCAGCAAGAGCGGTTGGTTCTGTATGCTAATGATTACTGATAGGAATGGTGTTGCCCATGATTAAAGCGCTAGCATAAGTCGCTTTGTTTGAAATAAAACCACATACATATCCACACACATTTTCTGTCTTCAGCCGTGAAAAATGCCACCCTACCTACATTTCGTTCATCACGTCGGTAAGGAAAGTGGGACTTTCCGGAGAATAAGCCTCAATAGTGTTTCAGACGAGGCAGTCGTTACGCTAACAAGCGTTCGAAAATGCTACTATACACACGTTCACGAGGGAGGATTACTTTTCCGTTATGCTTAACTTCTAATCCGGGCTGACATGGCCGCAGGTTGCGTGGCAATAAAACCCTCTGATACACCCGTTTCGCTGGCAGGATACGCTCTGCGCGGCTCTCTGCATTACAGCTGCTGTAGCCAGGCTGACATGGAGGCCGTCCCTCGGCTCCGAGACCCTGTCAGAAGGGGTTATTCAAATCATGACTGACGCTGTGTAGGTGACATTACCCACAATGACAACCGCGTGTGTGACTACGGGCTGAAACCCTCCTCCCAGTGACCCGCGTGCCTCTGAGCAAAGCGATTCCCCTCCCAGACGCACAAACGTCCCTGCGGTACCGCACAGCCACCATGTGTGTGTTTGTTTTAATCAAAATGGTAGGCCCCAGCCTGCAGCGTAGTGACAGAGCGGCCCCCTTATTTCCTCTCCTGCCTGTCCCCAGACGAGAGGCACCACTTCTGAGGCCAGACCGCAGCCGAAGCGAGGGGGGTGGGGGGGGGAGAATGGGGTGGGGAAGAGGTGGGAGGGTGCGATGGGGCACTGGCAGCCCGTCATAGCTTTGAGTGCTCGCTGGTGTGCAGGGCGGTATTAGCTGTGTAATCTGTGCTGATAGTGTTTGCTGGTGGACATCTCAAAGGGGAGCCAGGTCACTGGGAAGAAGAGAGGAGGCCTGGGGGGCTGGGGGGCTGGGGGACGGGGAGAGGGGCCTGCTGTTAGTGGAGCGTTCATCACAGCGACCAGATATCACCAGCCTGACTGTTGTCCCAGGCGGGGCCGCGGACTCACCCTGCATGTCGCCTTAGATAAACCTCATTAGCATGCTCTGATTCCTCCCTGCCTCCGACCTCCACTGGTGCAAATGCTACATGCTAAAACTACAGGAGCAGACTATGGCTGCCTCCCGTGCACTCACACAGTTTATGCTACAGGAGGGAGTAAGGCTACTTCTACGCTAACGGCGCTCATGCTACATTATAATGCTACAGAAAGGGACTAAGGCTACGTCTCCGCTAACGGTGCTAATGCTACATTCTAATCATACAAGAGGGACTAAGGCTATTTCTCCGCTGCTCCGCTAAGGGTGCTAACGCTACATGCTAATGCTACAGGAGGGACGAGGGCTCAAGTATGCCTACAGGTTGACAGTGGACATTGGGGACCGAAGCCAGCAGCTTCTGGCAGGGAGTCAAACCCTCTTCTCACCTCTCAAGGAAGTGTGATAAAAATGCTAAAAATATACACGTATTATAAATAAAGAGTCCGTCTCAACCGCTTCTCTCATGGAAGTGAAGTTAAGTCTAGCCTTAGCGATGGTAAAGCTATTTGGATTTTATTCATAAAATAAGCTACTATACACTAGCATCCACAGTAAATTAAGAAATGTTTGGCGAGCAAACTGTTGTGAACGGCAGTAAGTACTTTCTGGAGTCAGCGGGTGGACAGACGTACTGCGGTGAGGTGCTACTCACAACTTCTTAACCTGTCAAGGCACAACGTGGACCAACTCTCAGTTGTATCATGTGGAAGTTTGAACGGTGAACGAGGAGTGTCCTTCCTGAGCAAACAGTAAAACCAGACAGCGGTTAAAGCTGGGTGAAATCGGGACTGCGTGAAGCACGATATCAGGGTCCATTAACGCCGTTTAACAGAACCTTTGTTCCGAAGAGGGGAGGATTCGTGTAAAGGGTTCGTTTTCTGTGGTTTCATAAGCGCACAACAATATTTAAAATTCTAATCACTGTGTTTTTGTAGATTCAACGTGTTTCCCCCCACCTAAAAAGAGTCTTTGACCTTTAAGTACTGTTGTTGGTGACCTTTCCAACGCGATGGGGGGGTGGCTGCCGCCTGAAAGGCCAGCGCAGAGTGACAGGTCATCTGGCCTGGCTGCAGGTGGGTGGGGGGGGGCGGGACGGGACTGCTTGTCACGCGAGGCGGCCCCGTATCGAAGGTGACAGGGAGAAAATAGTCCATCAACCATAAGGGCCCCGCGATGGGGCCGGCCAGGGACCGAGCGCATGCTCTTCAGAAGAGCCTTGAGCCTGAACAGCGCGTTGGCAGCGAACAAGAAAATATGGGACTCGTCGTGCCTTCTTTCGAAAAGCAGATGGATTCTTCTACACAGGGACACGCACACGCACACGCATACAAAGACGATTTCACAAACACACATTCAAGCAAGGTCATTTATCGGGGTTGTGGTTCTGTTCCAATTTTAATACGTTTATTAGAATCGATGTTCAAAACCAGGACACTGCCTCTAAAGTCGTCATGCATAATAACCGTTGTAAGCAAGCCCTTCAGCATTCAGCGTCGGTATTCCTCTTTAAATCACACTTAAACATATGTATTTTTTACATATTCTCTTTTTGTTTTAAGGAGATTGATAAACCCGAGGCCAACCATTATTGTCCTTCTCCAAAGCAATGATAGTAGCCAACACGTCTCCTCAAACGCAATGCCCTCCCTTCCGTCAGAAGTGCTCATTCTCTGGGCCCCTCCTCCTCCCCGACGCGTGCCGCTACCAACCCGTCCGGCTCTGCGCCACATAAGGGCCCCTTCTTTTATTCATGCCCGCCACTGCCGCAGCGGCCTGATGGAAATGTGGGAACCGCTGATTGGCAATCAGCGAATCTCGCCGTTGAGCGCGCGCTCCGCTTGCATTTCAATTCCTTCCCTCCTTGCATGCCGGCGCTGTGCTCCGGCCTTGCTTCTCTGTTCATTATCTCCCATCGGGAGACAAAGCGAAGAGTTGCAGACGGAGACAAGGGCTAATTTGTTTGGGAAAACATAACCCATTGTCTGCCTCCTTTACCGGCAACGCGTCGCGTCGCACGCTTTGGCACGAGCCACAAAGAAACCTTC
This sequence comes from Melanogrammus aeglefinus, assembly GCA_900291075.1. Lineage (NCBI taxonomy): Eukaryota > Metazoa > Chordata > Actinopteri > Gadiformes > Gadidae > Melanogrammus > Melanogrammus aeglefinus. Next base: position 214,561 of record OLKM01000068.1, read on the forward strand.
CCAAAGTAGGGATCTGGCATTGGATAACAACACAGGAACAACACTGAGGGGATATTTACCTAAAACCCTGAGCTCTGCGTTGGAGTAGACGGTTCCATACTTGTTTTCGGCGACGCAGGTGTACATCCCGGAGTCTGACTGCATCACGTTGCGAATGCTCAGCTCCCCGTTGACCACTTCCACACGGTCCTGCAAGAATGTTTGTCGTTACCACCTCGAATGTAGCAATTAGCAAGACCACTCTTGCTCACCTCAAATGTAGCGTTACCATACTAGCATACTAGCATGACCATATATAGCATTTAGCATTAAGCTTGACCATAAAAAGCCTTTAGCTTCACCATACTTGGTGTTTAGCATTACAACCCTTAGCATGGTAAGGAATTTGGGTTTAATATTTTGTGGAAATAACAGGAAGCGAAAAAGCAGGTAGTGGAACAGGAATATTAAATTTGTACTACTATGATTCTGATTCCGATCGATCAAATGTGGAAATCAAAATCCAAATTGAATCCTGAGTGTACAAAATGTACCCCCCAACAATAATAACACATTACCATAATAGCATTTGCGGGTCTATTTTCATGAATAAAGTGACGATTGAAATCTTTGAAAGATCCGCGTCCGAGCCGAAGCCAGCCCACGTGTGGACACACATGAAGCAGAAGACATGAATCGCCGGCAGCCATCAGATCTGTGCTTCCAAGCGTTGGCGATAGTAACTCACAAGTAGACACAAGGGAGAGGGAGGGGGGGGGAAGGGTGAAGTAGAGGGTGGGGCAACGAGAGAGGGGAGAGTGGAGGAGAGTGGAGGATAGAGTTGAGGGAACCGGGGGGAGGGTGAGTGGGAGGGAGGGTGGGGCTTAGGGTGGAAGAGAACGGGGAAGAGTGGGAGAAGAGAGTACTGGATGTGGATATAGTGGGGGAGAGTGGTTGGGGAGAGTGGACATGGATGGGGGAGAGAGTGGACGATGTGGAGAGAAGGAGGAGGGGATGGGAGGAAAGACTGGAGGAGAGGTTGGGAAGAGAGCGTGGGGGAGAGGGCGCAGGGGAGGAGGCGGAGTGGAGCAGAGAAGGGGATGAGAGAGTGGGGGGGAGAGGAGGGAGGGGAGAGAGCGGGGGTGGAGAGGAGAGAAGGGAGAGAGTGGGGGGAGAGGAGAGAGAGTGGGGTGAGAGGAGAGAGGGGAGAGAGTGGGGGGGAGAGGAGAGAAGGGAGAAGAAGTGGGGGGGAGGGAGAGAGGGAGAGAGTGGGGGGGAGAGGAAGAGAGGGGAGAGGAGGGAGAGGGGAGGAGAGAGGGAGAGGAGGAAGGGGAGAGAAGTGGGGGGGGAGGAGAGAAGGAGAGAAGGGGAAGAGAGTGGGGGGGAGAGGAGAGAAGGAGGAGAGTGGGGGAGAGGAGGAGAGAGGGGAGACCGTGGGGGGGGGAGGAGGGAGAAGGGGAGACGTGGGGGGGGAGGAGAGAGGGGAGAGTGGGGGGAAGGAGGAGAGGGAGAGAGAGGGAAAGGAGGGAGAGGAGGAGAGAGGAGGAAGGAGAGAGGAGATGGGGGAGAGAGAGGGAGGAGAGATGGGGGAGAAGAGAGAGAGAGGGGAGAGAGTGGGGAGAGAGGGGAGAGAGTGGGGGGGGGGGAGGAGGAGAGGGGACCGAGGACGAGGATGGGAGGAGAGAAGAGAGTGGAGCAGAGAGGGGAGGAGACGGGAGGAGAGAGTATATGACAGGAGGAGGGGAGGAGAGGAGGGGATGGGAGGAGTGCGGAGTCCGGAGGGTGGAGCAGAGCGTGGAGTAGGTTGGAGCCGAGGACGGGGTGAGAGTGGAGGAGCAGCCGGCATGGCGGATGTGGGCGGGGGAGAGAGTTGTGGGAGGGGGTGGGAGGAGAGAGACGGAGACAGAGAGATGGAGGGTGGGTACCTGGGTCATCAGGGGGGATCCATTGAGCAGCCAGTGGTAGGTGGGTCTAGGCCGGCCTGCCGCCCTGCACTCCCAGTGGAGCGTCTCCCCACTGTCCAACTGGGTGTCATTAATCAGCCGGCTCCACTGCGGGAGGGCTGGGAGGTGGAGAGGGGCAGAGGGGGAGGCAGCGAGGGGGAGAGAGGAAAGAGAGATATCCTTGAGAATACAGAACGAACACATGAGTCCCAGGGACGTGGAGGAATTAGGCGGCCTCAGACCCACTGTCCCGCGGAGGCCGAGGCCGATGCTTTGAGTAGTAGCATGTTGGGGATTCTCTATCTGCGCGCTACAGTTCAATTATGTTCGCATGGGAGTTAAGGAACCTAGCTCCTAGTGTTGTCTGTACACCAGTTCACTTATGTTTTGTGTTTAGTCGAGTGCGGTCTCATTAACTGAATAGACCATTGTGTTCGGAACGGGTGAGTTACCAATACGCCACGTGTTTGTGTTTGAAGTGTGCTCAGAAATGCATTCTGTCATGCAGACGCGAACCGTAAGGTCACATGGGTGTAGGTTGATTGCACCCACTCTGCTGCAGTGTAGAGACGTTACCGGTTAAATCCAGGGCTACCTTAAAATCGCAAAACCAAAGTACAAAAATAAAGTGTGTGTTCATGGAAGATTTTCGAAGATGGTGGAGAATAACAAGAGATAGTTGAGAACATCAAGTGTGTGTGTGTGTGTGTGTTACCATGGCGCTGTGTGTGTGTGTGTGTGTGTGTGTGTGTGTGTGTGTGTGTGTGTGTGTGTGTGTGTGTGTGTGTGTGTGTGTGTGTGTGTGTGTGTGTGTGTGTGTGTGTGTGTGTGTGTGTGTGTGTGTGTGTGTGTTAACCATGGCGCTGGCTATCCCCTAATACATGGGTGATATGAGTAACCTCTATTCCACACCACGCTCCGCTGTCTTTGCCCGTGGTCATAAACTACCTTGGTTGTTGCGGTGCCTTGCATGCCATCAACCGCACACGCACACGCACAGACAGAAAAACACACGCACACACATATACACACTCGGACACAAGACACACATAAACATACATACAAAACAATGCATGAAAGGACACACAGACCCACACAACCACACAGACCATACAACCTCTGCAGATTTGTGCAAATGAACAGAGGCAGATTCAAAAACACATGACGCATACAAATACATTAACACACACTAAACCATGCTCACAGGTGCACACACACACACACACACACAATCTTTTGTGCATGGATGCAGATATGGACACACAAACAAGGACACCCCAAAAACTCATGACACACACATTCATGAACACACAGCACACACCACACACCACACACACACACACACACACACCCACACACACACACACACCCACACACACACACACACACACCACCCACCCACCACACACACACACACACACACACACACACACACACACACACACACACACACACACACACACACACACACACACACACCCACCCACACACCCACCCACACACACACCATCTTTTGTGCATGGATGCAGATATGGACACACAAACAAGGACACCCCAAAAACTCATGACACACACATTCATGAACACAGGTGCACTGAAATCCACACACACACACACACACACACACACACACACACACACACACACACACACACACACACACACACACACACACACACACACACACACATACACACAAAGGCGCACACACACACCCTAACCCCCTGCGTGTGACTCGGGGGCCACTGTGCAGCATGTCCAGGTGTGGGAGATAATTAAGTGGCCTTACCCCCCTGTAGGGCAGTGTCCCCAGGCCCCTGCTGCCTTGCGTCTCCCATTGCTTCTCCATCACCCCGCGTCACACCCAGGCCTGACCCGCAGCCCCCCCCGCCCCCCCACTCCCCGGCTGGATCTCATTTGGCCAGGTCGCCGGGAAGTTTGACCCGCCGTCACGCGGGCGAGGGGGGACCACACGACCGTAATGGCGAAGCCGCGCGGCCCCTAGCCAACAGGGGGGTGGGGGGGGGCGGGGCTGTGGAGGACCCAGAGTGCAGGAGCCCATACGCAGGCAGCATCCGGAGGGGCTCAGTAAAGTGGTCGGACTGCCTTTCCTATCCGCCGGGGACTCAAAACACAACTTTTGCTCTCTGGTTTTGGTTTTGAGCTCACACAGCTTCACATCTGCACGGAGGCCGTGTTTACCGCTGCCTACGCTTCTGCCTTGTTATATACATATTCATTTATCCTCTACTTGTGTATTTCGCAGATGATCATAGCAGGGCACACACACACACACAGACACGTTGGTAACATACTGTGTATTTTTTGCTACTAATAGTTTCAAGTGCCTTATCGGATTCTTACTTAAACACTGAGCAGTAGGGGTTAGGACGTTGCTGAAGGGTAGAAGTAAATAAATTAAATATAGATTTGTTTTTTCGATTCCTGTACTGAATATTTGACACGGTTCAAATACTTATTCTCCCCAGTATCAATACACCAGGACCAGCAGTCGCTCTCTCTTCTCTCCGGCAGCGAGTTGACAGACACACTCAGCATAGCCCTCCCCTCACTCACTTAGAGTGCTGTCTCTCTCCAGTAATCCCTTCCTCATTCTGCTGTTGTACCTCGTCATCATACCATGGCAGAGATGTTATATTCATCTGAAATTGAATGCCCTCAATGTTTGAATGAATTTTCCCCTGTGGTATTGAAAGATTGTTTGGGATATCGATATTTACTAAAAGGTATTGTATCAAAGTTACTATCGTGACAACACTAACAGGTAGACATCTCAACTCCCCTCAACTCCCCACATCCAACTCCCCTAACCTCACTCATCACCCCTCACCTTATCTCATCTCGACACATTTCACCTCCCCTGCCCTCACCCGATCCTTCAGCATAAGAACATCCATGTAGATAGCTTTCCTTACAGATCATCTGGCATAACATCAGAGCGCTCACGATCTGAATGGCAATGAGAAGTTCACGGTGCCTGTTTGCGGATTTGACACCGCAGGTGAAAGCCAAACACTCCGCCGTCATTTGCATACTCACACAATGACACCAAAAGGGTGCGTTGCGAGGCGAGGAGAGAGGCAATTTATACATCAATGTCGGGTAAAGTTGGCGCGAGACTTCAGACGCTCAGCGCACCTCGCCACGTCCTGCGTCCTGTCTAGACGGAGCCGTGTCCGTCGGCGGGGTTTCCAGAGCGTGGAGCTTTAACAAGATCTTTCTTAAGGGATATCAAAGCACGCCGGGGATCCACTGCCTGTGAGTGCTTCTGTGGGGACACTTACACGAAAAATTTGTTACATATATTCCTTATTATGCATGTGACTGTAATGCAGTCGAGCATCAGAGAAGGAACGGTTTGGATTGACCCGTCTGGGTCCAGTTTTTCCACTTTTATGTTTGTTTTTAGCGTTTTTGAGCTTAAGTGACTTAAAAACAACCAACGCTGATTCCTTTGATGGCGGAGTTCAAACAAGGCTGACAAAAAAAGCAAAAAACATCCACAAAAATTGAATAAAAAAGGTTTAAAGAACGAAAAACTATCAATTGAATGCAACAACCATAAAACAATGGACATACTTGGAGAGCCCCTTTAATCTCGAGTATTGCTCAGAACCCCCCTGAACAAGGTCTATTCGAATGTTGAAAAAGAGATGTTATCTCAAGGGGCTCATTTAACGAAAAGAAAAAAATGGTATAACAAAAAGCGAGTCAACAGTACCATATTTGGTCAGCTGCCCTGTAATGACCACTCGTGTTCCACCACTGGTAGCTTCATACACAGTGCACCCTCACTGCTAGGGTACGTTGTCCGCGCACAAGCACTCCTTGTTGCCTACTTACAGGGAGGTTCGAAAAAACAACAGCGTGTTATCGTCCATTGACCTTCTGCTCATTAGGGTTTGGCCTCACAGAGATTGTGCAGTCAAGTGATTCGGAAAGACAAAAAACTTCGCAAATCATCACCGTATATCACCGGAGATGGCGCGATAGCAAGAGAAAGGCCGACATCATCGCTGTAATGACACCGGATTCTTGTCTGCGGTCAGCTCATCCAAATTCAAAGGAAAAAAACCCATTTGAGCTCGCTGATGTTCACTTCCGTCACATAATCCCGCACACCACCTCTATATATACTCCTCATCCTCCCTAATGTCCTCAGACTACTACACAATGCTTAGCTAAACGTACACCTCGCACATCGTACACAACACTTCAATGGCACAGATTAGACACTTTTTGAGCTAAAGCATTTACATATATTCTATTTAAAAACCATTTATTCCCTATCTTCAATAACCCCCTGACATCTTCGATGTATTGTTAGTGTTTTTGTGGGTTGTTTTGTGTCAGTCTTTGTTGTGTGTTTACTTGGAGCCGGCTGTTGTTGTACGTATGTGACAAACACAATTTGAATCTGAATCGTATGGTGTTAGGGTGATGGACACGGTGATGTGGGGGTCACGAGGGCGGTCTCCGTTCCCCCCCAGACTTACTGTAGACCTGGAGGTGGCCCTTGAAGGCCGTGCCTCCGCGGGGGTTCTCCGCTTTGCACTCATAGGTCCCCGAGTCCTCCAGCTGGGCGCTGGGGATCTCCAGGACCGCCTGGGACTTCCGCAGGCGCGCCTTCTTGGGGATGTTACCGTTGATCTTCCTCCAGGTGATAGTGGGCACGGGGCTGGGCGGAGGAGAGGGGTGGAGGAGAGGGGTGGAGGAGGAGAGAGGTGGAGGAGAGGGGTGGAGGAGGAGAGAGGTGGAGGAGAGGGGTGGAGGAGAGAGGGGGAGGAGGAGAGAGGTGGAGGAGGAGAGAGGTGGAGGAGGAGAGAGAGAGGTGAAGGAGAGGGCGGGGAGAATAGTAGGGTGGGTGGGAGGGATAGAGCGACGGAGGGTTGGGGGAGGGTAAGAGAGAGAGGTGGAGGAGGAGGGAGGCAGGAGAGGGTGGGCGAGAGGATAGCAGGGGGGGTGGGGGGAGAGGTGGAGGAGGAGTAGGAGGGAGATGAATAGGTAGGTGGGTTGGGGAGGGAGAGAGCAAGGGAAGGCAGAGTGGGGGGTGGAGAGGGTGAGGGGGACGCAGAGGGGAGAGTGGGGAGAGAGGGTGTCATGGTTGGGGAGCGAGTGGAGGAGACGTTTTGGGGGGGGGGGAGGAGAGGAAGAGAACGGGAGGTAGAGGGTGGAGGAAAGGGGTGGAGGGAGGAGAGAGGAACATCGATGGAGAGGACAGCATGATTACACAGATATGGTCAAAGTAAATGTATACCTTCACACAGTTTGAATTGTAGTCATTTTCTGCCTTTGTGTAACTGTACCACTGTGCAGTGTGTCACTCGCTCGGAAGTTCACATATTCGCTCGAAGACGGGAGGAATACTGATGATTACGTGGCGTTAACACTACTTTTTTTATTATATTCCCCCGGAGTTTTTTCCACAGATTGAAATGTCTTTAAATACACATTAACATGAATCCAACACCCTAGCAGCGCTTACATGGACACTTTTGATCCGATGTCTAATCGGAATAGATCTATTCCTATCATGAGAATGTACGATATATATGGCTTTTAGAAAAGTGGTAAGCGTACGTATGTATGTCTCTCGCGCACTTCCAAAGGTAATCCACAGGTGCTAGACAATAGTACTGAACATAAGAAAATAGGAGGGCGCACACCTGACACATGTGGACTGGCTGCGACATTTTTATGTATTTGACTTTAATGAAAGCCCAGCAGAGAGCTTTTCTCTGCCTGCTCCTCCAAATAAGAAGAAGGACAGCACAGCGACGTCAGTGTCTCGTCCGGTCTTTATATCTACCCCCGCCTCCGCCGCAAACGATACGTATTTGGATGAGAGTGCGCAGCCAAGGCTGTTGGGAGAGAGAGAGTGCTGTAATGTAAGGGATAATGTACAGAACGCCGTTCATTATCGGGAAAATAAGCGATCAGAAAGAGAAATAGTCCGCCAAAGACGTTGACGTCGCTTAGCAACCGGACACGCTGGGGTTGATAAGTTACCGGACTACTTGCGGAGTGCTAAGAAAGACACTAACAAACATCACTCATTTTCGTTTCCACATTTATGTTTTAAAGATGTCCATTTGAATAGCTTTTATGCATGATCACATGCAATTGACAGACATGGCAGTCTTGGCAGGTATCAGTTTATTATGTTCTGTTTATAAATGGCAGTGGCAAGGCCACCCTAGTCACTGTACCGTGCACATTTAAAATCAAAACATGAATATATGAACCTGTGTATTATTTGCATATCTTAGTATTGAATGCAAAATAACAAGGTACATTTATAAATGGCACTATAGGACCAGTTTAATATAAAACACAATTTTATACAATATATAAGTAGGGGGTGCCTGCTCCATCTCTCCATTAGTTTGGGGGTCCTTGGCCTGGAAAACAATGAAGACCCCTGATCCAGAACATTTTACCCAGAGAGACTGTTTTAAAATCCAACCGACTCAATTGATCTGACCCAGAGAAAAAGCATATCCTTTCTGTAACGGTTTATCCTCATGCTCAATACCGAGTAGAAAGCCACTAAAAAGCGAAGGCTAATGTTCTCGTATCAGATCCAGACCTAGGACCCAGTCCAGACCATGTCTGGACCACCGGGTGTGTGATGTTGATTGGCAATCATAAGCCATGTAAAAATACGCCACGATAATGACATCACAACAGGGAGTGTCCACCCAGGTGCATGATGGATGGACCGCGCCAACCAGTTGGCGCGGTCCATTGTGTCGGCTGGGTAGATTGATCCATCCCTCCTACATCAGGGTGGACTCTCCCACGGGTGATGACAGAAATGGGCAGATTTTGAAAGGGGCCAATCAATAGTCACACTCCGGGGGGTAGAGCAAGGTCCTTAAACACAAAAGGTGCTCCTGATACTTCCACCCAACGAGAGCCGGAGGGTTTCTAGAGAAAATATTCAATATTCAGATCCCCGTGTGACCACGGGATCCCGGGGAGATCCGTCATGATTAGGGCCTGAGGAATGTCATCCGTCAGTTTTCCCAAAGTGTGTGTGTGTGTGTGTGTGTGTGTGTGTGTGTGTGTGTGTGTGTGTGTTGTGGTGTGTGTGTGTGTGTGTGTGTGTGTGTGTGTGTGTGTGTGTGTGTGTGTGTGTGTGTGTGTGGGGGGGAGGGGGGCGGGGGGCTCTGATAGATGCCCTTGCGCGCCATGAGCGTGTCTCTCTGTGGTTTATCAGGACAGCTCTTGTATCATAGCCACTTCTGACAGGTCTGTGAGAGATGAAAACGCACGGCCGTAGAAACACCGTCCGCGGCGGCCATCAATCACAGCGGGGCCCGGATGAATGGAGGCACCACATCTCCCCCCTTCCTTCAGCCGCTCAGAATTCACAAGGACGTTGATGGGCACCGCGGCCTCCACATCGAGGCCCTCCCACCCCCCGTTGTATTCTGATCACGATTGTGAATTAAACACAACCTTTATGCCTCAGAAGCCACTTCTCGGCTCCCGGCTCCATCCCTGTTCAAAAGACGTTTCTTGTTTCTGTGAGTCGGGTTCAACAGGTGCTCTTTTACTTTGTACTTTTGCTTATGTAACGTTTTCGTGCGTGCATGTGTTCATTGCATATTCACATGCCGTGCTTTAAGCAGACGGTCTCTTGGTTCAACGTGACTCAACTCATGAAGGTAACAGCCTCCTCATACGATGGGATACAGAAAGGTACGCCTTAGACCTCGTACAATGGATACAGCTGGTTATATTAAAGACAAAGTACCATTTACACGGATAGTCACACTAAAAACATCATACAATAGATACCGATAGTTATACTAAAGACACAATAGATACCGAGAGCGACACAAAAGACATAATGCAATATACACCGATAGTTACACTGAAGATACAATACACGCGATACAATATAAAATAAATCATAATTTTAGTGTAGCTGTTGCTATTTAGTTTTAACATGCATTGTTACTTCACATTTCTCCATATATCTCATTTAATGTTTGATTAAAAGCCTGCACCATATAAGACGAGATATTCCTAATGAATCCCAGACGTGAAATTAGGGTGATCACAGCAGAACCTACGGGACAATCATGGAATTAATAAGCGATTAAAAAAAAGAGCATTAAACATATGCATAAAGTAGCATAAAATAATCAAAATAAAAAATACATTACAGAGGTCGGAGGAAGACATTAGGGACGCCATATGCTCCATTAAGGTAACTATTTATTTATATACTTCTATATTAGATAGAGCGGACCGTGGAGTACAGCTGAAGGACATGGGGGAAGGGGACCCAGAAACACCTCATGGGAGAGCTTTTTCAGCTAGACGTGATGCGTTCTTTGCTGCCTCTGAACATCAAGGACGCATTTTAATTGCAGGTGTAAAGAGGAGCGTTGTTGTCCATAATTAGAGGTGATAATTGCTTTTCTGGCGGTGGAAGAATAGCGCGCGCGCGCGGCAGAGAGAGAGAGAGAGAGAGAGAGAGAGAGAGAGAGAGAGAGAGAGAGAGAGAGAGAGAGAGGAAGAGAGAGAGAGAGAGAGAGAAGAGAGAGAGAGAGAGAGAGAGAGAGAGAGAGAGAGAGAGAGAGAGAGAGAGAGAGAGAGAGAAGTAGACATAAGTTGGTACAGCTAAGTTAGTAGGTACGTATATGTAAGTAAATAATTAAGAAAATAAGAAAGAAATAGCAGGGTTTAGCACACCTATTATTCAGCAAATTTAAGAAATGTAACTTATCCTAGTAAATTATCTACCCATACATGCATCCATCTCACCCTATCGCTCTCAAATGTATAAATGTTGATCTATCCTTTATCCATATATCCCTCTCACCATCGCTATCCCGCTCCCTCTCTGTTTTTCTATCTACCCATCCATTTATCCATCCATGAATACCTCCATCTTTACATACCAATCTCTCCCTACCACCGTCTGTCTGTCTGTCTGTCTGTCTGTCTGTCTGTCTGTCTGTCTGTCTGTCTGTCTGTCTGTCTGTCTGTCTGTCTGTCTGTCTGTCTGTCTGTCTGTCTGTCTGTCTGTCTGTCTGTCTGTCTGTCTGTCTGTCTGTCCATCAATCTTTCCATCTCTCTGTGATAATGTGAGTTTATTCGGGGGGAAGCGTGAGTGGAGGGGCAGCCTTCACTCATCAGGTAGACCTCTGTGTCCTCTACCTGCTCCTGGAAACACCGCCGGCTGGTAAACACTGCCACCAATCACATTAGAGAGACTTGGCATGCAAACACACACACCCACGTGTGGTACCAAGCAACGGTCGGCCGAGCGCTGGGAGTGACGGCGGGACAAAAGCTAATTCTGACTTCATCTCCTTTGCTGGATAAAGACCGGCATTTCATAATGGACCCAAAAAGGATGAATCTTTCATTGGAACCGGAGAAGGCTGAGGCTATATCAGGCCATCACAGCCTGACGCATAGCCCACGAGCACACTGAGAACCCCACCGGGGGTGGGTTTCA
>OLKM01000068.1:230984-235984 GCA_900291075.1 Melanogrammus aeglefinus
ATTGATTATGTACAAATTGATTGATTTTTTGACTAATGTAAGACATAGAAACCAGCAATAAGGGGACGATCTCGCATTCAAGGCTCTACTAAACATTATGCTACACTGCCGCTGAGACAAAAGTAATACTATGTTATACACAACAGCTGTGGTGACAGAAGCAGGCAAATACACAGAAAGATGGGATGAGGCTCAAAGTTTTCAACTTTAAAGTTTGGTTTGGTTTTGTTCTTCCGCAGAGCAAAACACAGAAAGGCTGAGGAGTATCTGAACAAACACAGCAGTCGATCAATACGGAGTGTCTCACATGGAGACATAATCAGTATAATGGTACGTATCAGTCCACTTCCTTTACTGCTGATTAAAGCCGCAAATGCCCAGTCTGTCATCTCAATAATTAGTGTATCAACTCGGGGAAAGTGCATCCACGTATCGTGAGTGTACCACCGGGCCAGAGTGGGCCTGTGAACCTTCCCAGTTCAATGCCATCTAGGCCGCTAAGTAAAGATCAATGGCTTCAAGCAGCTCATAATGGCGGCCAGATGCTTGCTTTGATTAAGAGAAGCCGGGCGAACCTGCCGGCTCGCTCTAGCTGCCTCTCCTGCGATCCCCATCAGTCACTTTTACTGGGCCAGAGATTACTGGGTCTGATGGGTCCGACTCCAGTAACTCTGAGTGGGACGCACGTCGAAAAAGCCATTGTGCTGTCTATTGGTGAGATGTGCCGGCGCAATTTTCGACCCCAAACACTTAACAACCCCACGCAAATCCCCCAGTGTTAAATGTAGCTTGGCGTCCGTGAGCTTTGGAGGACAAAGAGCTGCCAATCCCCCCGTCCTCTGTGACGGGCACACAGCTGTGAGCATTTCATTATGCTGCTTTTTTGGCTCGGGGGCTTGGGAGAGAGAAACCTGTTTCAGTTCCATCTATGCTAATGCAATACTCGTAACCGCATGTTGCGACCCCAAAGCACAAATTGACTTATTTTCTTGCTACCTGGGGTTTTTCCCAAAGAGGGATCTTTTGAGAATGATTGTGAAGCGTTTACATCGGGAGTGACCACAATTATCAAAAGTCTCATCAGCCGTCAGGGCTAATCAGCAGAGAAAACTGATCGGGCGGAATAATGCCTACATATTACGAGCGTCCCTCTGAGGACTGCTTTGCACAACAAGGTTATGCAAATGTCTGGCGGCGAGAGGAGGATCCGGTCCGGAAGAGATTTGATTCTTGAACAGGCAATTCCGCGAAGGTTTGCTTTCGCTAGTTGTTGCAATATTTAGGGTAACCCGGGGCGTTCGCAACCCTCCCATCAAGGGAGCCCTGTCATTGGTTGGTTAAGACGTTGGGGATGATAAGCAGTGTGGGGTGATGAACGTGTCTCTGCGTGATGGGTTTTCTAAGTGAAAACCTGCGGCCGATCGGACGAACCGTTCTCTGGCGAGGCTCCAAAGGGGCTAGCAAAAGAAAAAAAGGGCGGGAAACCTATCCACAGCAAGGGCCATTGATTCAGTTAATTGTATGCCGGAAAATGATTTCCCTGATGGCTAGTTCTTTTTCCTGAAGTACGCCATGGGTGCAAACAAAATGGCTGCCCACACTGAGTGTGACAAATCTCTCTGGTATCTGTTTGGTTTAGAGAGCACAGCACTGTGAGCAGGAGAGATCCTTTCAAGAAGGAGTCCTTGAACTTATTAATTCTATTCATTACTTTTAGCTTCAACATGATTGCTAAGAATACCCCATTGTCTTCGCTGTTTCATCAAGTCAAAAGCCGGCCAGCATAAACACAGACCTTCGCGAGAGCATGTTTCACCTATAATTTAAAAGTACATTAAAACTTACAATGGTACAAATTTGTGACAGCGTAAAGGTTGACCACAACATATTTTTAAGTAGTGGTACAAGATACAGCTATGCTCATTTCACCTATAATAACTAGACCTGGAATAATTTTCACATTTAGATTGTACTCTTGTTGTTATTTCTTGTTGGGTTTTTTGTATATTCTCAAAAAAGTAAATCTACCCAGCCCTGTAATTCTTTTGCCATGAAAACCACAATAACAAAGTTTATCTTAAGTTATTTTAGTGTTAACAAGAGAGTGTCAGCTCAACGAAGAGCCCCTATATTTACACACAAACCATCTACTGTATATCTATATTCACTGGGTCTGTAAAGGGTCTCAACAGAGGGAGCGAGGAAAAGAGGGCATGCCATTTAGCCTCTGACCACTGGTCAGAGTGCAGACCTGGTTAACACCCACAGACTAACAAGGGTTGAGCTATCAGAGGTAATAGCGGCGCGGCGACTGACCATCTGTCTTGAGCGTGAGGGGCGTGGGGGGGCTGAGTACCCGAGCGTTGGTTACGCTGTTCTTCACCAGGCAGATGTAGCTGCCCACGTCGGAAGGCTGGGCCTTGGAGATGTACAGGTTCCCCGTCTGCTGGGAGATAAAGCGCCGGCTGTCCTCGGCCACGAACGACGGGAACTTGTTGAACACCCAGCTGTAGATGATCTCTGGAGCGACCAGACGGAAAGGAGGAAACAAGGGGAGGAGGTTGTTAGAGATGGGAAGGAAAGGCACAACTCAAGGAAGAATCATCCGTATTAGAGAGGAATATTACTTCCTGTGGTTGTTCTTATGAAGTACAAAAGGAAGACACATGTCTTCCTGTAAGACACGTATATCATAAGAACAACCACTGTCTTACAACAGGTACATCATAAGAACAAACAAGAAAGTAACGTACATGATAGAGAGGAACGACCTGAAGAAATGTACACATTATAGAGAAACAGTCGGAAAATAACACACATACCATAGAAACTAAAGTTAAAAAGAAACGCATACAAATTACAGTATAGTATAAAAACAATCAGACACACACATTTGAAAACAGCTAAAACTCGAAAAGAGAAACTACAATACCAAAAAATGGTTACAATTAAAAAACCCAAAAAATGAATCAGGAATCACAAATACTAATATAAAATGACACAGCAACCCACACCCCCACAAACACACACACAGACACACAGACATACATACACTATAACCAACAGCCAAATTGGCCAAAATTGACAGAATTTGTTTCGCTATATTTAGGTTTTAATTGCACAGTGGGAAACAGGAGAGCGGCGGGGATGTAGCGACCTAACACTGCTGTGTATGAGGGAGGCGAGGACGGGGGGGGTGGCGGGAATTAGCTGCATGCATATGCGCTCATTAATCAAGGTTAGGGCAGCTCTGGAAAAAAAAAGAAAAAACCCCCGAAATGTTCTAAAAGGCAACTGCTTATCAAACTGAACACTTGAAGAGCAATCAAGCGTCATAATTAATCGCTGGTCCATGAAGGCGCTCAGCCGCGAGAAGAGACGTCCCCATGCTAACATTTCACACATGTCACTCGCTCCACGCGTGAGGGGGGACGTGTGAGCGGACAGACCACAATGGAGCACAGTTGAGGTTGCTCGCTGCGGATAAATAAAGGCTACTCCACACTGTGTGCTCCACCATACATGTATGGGTTATCTTGGCGGAGGGGGGGTCGGGGGAGCGATGTCTCATGTTATGGTTATTTGAAGGCATTGAGTACACAGCGTTTCAAATTACATGTGTCTGTGTACAGGCGTCGGGCGGCTTAATGCGACGCATTCAGGCTACAACATGTGGGATTTAAGTGGCTTTAGGGGCTAAAGGTGGATTCGAAGTGGATGTAACGCGCCTCGATCTGCTTCTCCAACCTATAGGCTTCTGGGGGGCATGCATGCACTGAGCGCCCCCCCCCCACCCACAATCAGATAAAAAGGTGGGCTTTTTGAGGGAAAAACGCAAATCTGTGAGACGAGAAACGTCTTTTCATCTGAGAGGGAGCAACATGCTTTGTCAATGGGATTTACATAGCAATCTGCTCAGCACAGACCTGGGGAGAACCAGGAAAACATCCCAGATAACCCTGCTCACTGATAAGGCCCACGGAAGATCCACACCAGCACACCACCGCCACCACCCAGAGATATTAGGGATCGGAGGAGACGTGTGTGGGCTGTTATGAGCTGTCAGGCGCACAACAGTGAGGCCATCACTATTTAATGTCTTAGAATTGTTAGCACTCCTGTCCATTTTCACTGAGGGACTCTGAGGACGGACTGAAATTGCGCAATGCACACATTTTTCAACGGTAACTGATAGCATAAGTTACATCATCGTTTGAAGTGATTCCTAGATATATATATATATACCCGACACGACTAGCACACCAACTACGTACTACTGCTGCTTCTATCATTACAACTCTTGCAGCAACTTCAACTACTACTTGTACTACAATCTACCGCTACTACTAGTACTACATCTTCAACTACTACTAAGATCAAAGAAGAGAAAATAAAGAATTATGACCAACACTATACACATGGATAATACACATCCATGTTAATTTCAAATCAAAACAGTAAGAGTAGCAGTTTGTACATTCAAGTGCCGCTGCCGGTGAAAGAGAAGGGCTGTCGATGGCGGTCATAGCTCAGCTCATGCATA
This sequence comes from Melanogrammus aeglefinus, assembly GCA_900291075.1. NCBI lineage: Eukaryota > Metazoa > Chordata > Actinopteri > Gadiformes > Gadidae > Melanogrammus > Melanogrammus aeglefinus. The sequence goes on from OLKM01000068.1 coordinate 235,528, forward strand.
ATCGAGAGGGTTAAACGAACAGGACATGGGCTGGGGAACAGGTGGTTCTAGGCCTGAAACAAAGTATAGCCAGACGAGCCCAGAGCTAGGGACTTGTGGATGTAAAGGACGCGGGGATATCGCAAAGCTGTCTGCGTCTGGGCTGTCTCTGCTGATTGTTTATTCATGAACAACTACGCTGCCTAAGTGCGGGCCACGAGCCCATTGTTTGTGGCATGAGATTCGGAGCACGGATATGCATGTAAACAACGATGCATTCTGGGTACAATCAAATCAAATGGTTGGGAAGCAAAACTATCGCACCACCGCCCGTCTGCAGAAAGTAAATGCGCGAGCGCGCGGTAAAAATAAATAAACAACTCACAAATGCCACGAAATACAGCAGAAGGAATTGGTCAGGTCATTGATGTCCCTGTGCTAATTAAATAGCACTGGGGGGTAATCCTCATACAGAACT